>JBBBDQ010001500.1:3385000-3495000 GCA_037127315.1 Ascarosepion bandense
CAATAAAATTACCATTGGTTTTAATCATAGCCACCAGTTGATTTCAGAATTTCCATCAACTCTTTTGGATGGTCTCCTTGTTTAAGTTGATAAATACTGCCATAATACTTGCCTTCCGTTTATCAAGGAGTTTTGTTGGCCTCTTGCTCAACTGTGCCCCACACATAATCAATTGGGGAGTTAGGGGGCCAGATGTAAGAGGTGATATAGTCGTAGAAATTGTCTGACAGCCATGACTGGGTTATTTCACTTATGTGGTATGGTGCAGTGTCCTGTTGCAGACATGTGGTCTACCAGGAGCCACTCTCTTTCTGCATGAATGCCAAGCAATACAGCAAGCTGTTTCCAAATTCTTGGGGAAGTGAATTGCAACATGTTGCTCTTTTTCTCACAGATGGTGCCTAACTGGCCTTATTATACTGAGCAGTTGGCAAAACTAAAGACGTGCATGCACAAAATTAAAAATATAATGTGGTGACAATTTACACACTCTCTCACTCACATGCACAGTAATAAAATTATTTATACCTAACAAAACACCAACTGAACAATTAAGAGTGTGAGACTCACCTTCGCAAGGATGTTTCTAACTAGTGTCCAGTTGGCAGACAAAAATAAACAGGGTTGGAGTTCAATACATGTCCCTCTCTTCAATGATCATAGGGCAGATATTGTGCTGATATTTATTGAGCACAATATCCACACTGGAATAATTAGCCAATCGGAGCCTACAGCAATGACTTCCCTGGATAGCAGAATGGAATCTCCCAGGCTGTTATATAAACCATCTACCAATTAGGCTGTCAGAAGGAACTTCAATTACAGTTGAACAATGGCTGTTGCTATTTACTAATTCTGTAACATACATACATAATTTTATCACTTAAACGTTATTTTTAGCGGATACCTATATTTGGACAGATACTCAGTTTCTTCATTTTCATCTAACAGTTTGAATATTCCAGAAATCTTATTGAAGAAGAGATGCATATCCTGCCAAACGTGCTTTTTTTCTTTTTTTTTTTCTTTTTTTACAATGGAAATGAATATACTGTTTAATAAGTAAATGGAGCATCTTCTCAAATGTGGCTATATACTAAAAATAATGTTTAAGTAATAAAATCTGTCAGATTAATAAATAAAAAAATCCATTACTTTAAAGATGTGTGTTTTTTTTTCTCCCCCGCTCTCTCTCTCCTCTGAATCTGTCACTTTTATGTACTTTAACAATATTCGGGCAGTAGTAAAGAAGGGCAGCATTTATGTCATATATTCATAGATATATAATGGGAAGAAGTTAGTCATTATTAAAAAAGCTTTACTTTGAGAAAATCATGCAAATATTGTTTATCTCCATCCCTGAAATCTGCTAATGTACATTAAAATATTTACTTTTAATTAAAAGGAAGCAAGAGGATAGATTCTTTAATTATTGTTTTATTAAATTTGCAATGAGCGGAAAACAAATTTTAGTTTATTTTTTATAATCATATCGCCCAAAGCGAGGTATTTTACTGGCACTGTTTTGCAGGGGGTTACATAGGAGGAAAGTTATGAGAAAGAGTGACAGGTTATATAGCGTGTGTGAAAAAGTGGGTAAGAGAAAGGTAAGAATACTGATGTGAGTGGAGTGATTGGAGAAAGGAGCATGAGAGAGAGAGAGAGAGAGAGGATGCAGGTTAGTGCGATAGGAGATGACTATTGACTTTACATTTAAATTCTTGGAGATTGTAACTGTCAGGGAAGCAAATAAATGGAAGGGAATTCCACAGATAGGAAGTGCAAGAAAAGAAGCTGATGGAGTAGAATTTGCGTTTACAATTTATTGGTTTCACAGTAAAAGGGTGGGAACCTAGTTGCTAATCTTGTGGCTTGAGTAAATTTATATATTGGGGGCACCAGTGATCTAAGTTCATTGGAGTTCATTTTCCCCAAAATGCTGTAATTTGAATCCATGAATCTTATTTTATTTTGAGAATAATTTCTCAATGAAAATAATTTCTCAATGAAAATAATTTCTCAATGAAAATAATTTCTCAATGAAAACAGTCTTATTGAGAATGAACAGTATGATCGTGATTTTCCTTTTGCAATGTTGGTTTTGGAAGGGAAAGCATTTTTTTTCCTAGTCTGAAATAATCTCAACCCCAATTTGAAAGAAACGAGTAGTTGAAATGCATTGCTTTTTACTATTATTTGAGATCGGTTTGTTTTTTTATTTTTTCTATTTATATAACAAAGAATTTTCTAAAGCTTTTATGTCAAAGATGCCGGCTGTAATTTTTCAATCTAAAAACTCGGCCAGTTCGTCCATCCTTTCCAAGTTTTTGACCTCTGAACAGAGCATCACACACCAGGCCAGAATTGCTCCCTTCTATGCATCATGTAAAAATTCTTTAGCATCAAACATGATTGCTTGTTTTCCACTTGGCCAGATATTTCTCTTGTCAGGTATGAATTCTGATCGATTCTATTTCCAATCTCCTTTTATCTTTGTTCTTTTCCTCCACTTGAATATACAAATGGAAGGACAGTCTGACACTGTCATCGATGCTTACCAGCCTGACATGCATATTAATTTGTATGCTTCACTTGACTCTAGTGATCCAACTATTTTGATCAAGGTTCTTCTGACCACCTGCCAACCACTTTGGATCATGGCTCTGCCCTTTACAGCATTATTGTGCAAGTTCAATTTGCAGGTATGTGGGCAGGATGTAGTAATGGTTTTCAAAGGGTTCAGAAAAAGGACTTTTGTGTTTCCTGATGTTGATAAATTGTTGTAACCCTGAAAGGTTACTGTGTGAATAATCACCAAAATGGAGGTTGGGAATAATAGTATATCAACAAATACAAAACTTGCATGCTGCATGAAGTAGATACACTGCTAGTCAGTATAATCACTCTGTATTTATCTGCCTCCCCACATAGGTGGAATGTGGCACAAGACTGTCTTTAAAGTGAGGTCTCCAAGCCCTTAAGCTTGGCCAAAAATATCCCATTGATCCTGCACAAGTCTGGGTCAGGGATACTATTGATTTTCCCCAGATGAGGCTCTATCATTTGGCGCAACCCTGTCTGAGTTCCTCCTTCTTGTAAACAGTGAGGAAGTTTGAGAGCAATGACTGATAATCAATATAAACACTCTACTCTACTCCAAATATTTAAGAAGATAGGAATATCTCGTTCATGTATATAGGTAAGTATACAACACAAATCAAAAATATCTTTTCTACTGTTGGAATGAGAGCTAGAACAGTTTTTGTATTTATCAATGCTTGTATTGAAGAATAAATGATATATCAAATCGGCATCATTTAAGCCTTGCTAACTTGTAGTCACAATAGATAAGTGATGATCAGCAGATGTACTATTCTGGATAGGAATGACCGTTGCTGGCCGAAACCTCAACAACCTCCATTATGCTGATGCTATCACCAGAGACAGATATATTGGAACAAGTCTCTTGTGAGTATCACGGCTTGGAGATTAGCTCCAAGAAAATGAAGCTCATTTGTGCAGGTGAGCATTCAGTGCCAAGGAGTCATGCTGGCTCAAGTGGAGAAATTAAAGTACCTAGGTGCCATTATAGCGCCAACAGTTAATGGTAATAATAAGATCAGGGCTCAGTTTAAGAAGAACTGCATCTGCGTCCCTTAACACACTTTCACAAAAGTGTTTAATTGAAATTCCTAAAGACTCTAGTGTGGCTAGTAGCATTGTATAGCTAGAAAACCTGGATGTGGAAAACTGCCAATATTAATAAACTAGCTGTACCTGGCCATGCGTTGCTCTGGCTCAGTTTGGTTAAATTAAAAAGGAAAAAAAAATTTATTTACTATACTAACGAAATAAATGGGATATCAATAATAATTTGTTGAAAAAAAATTAATAGAAATTTTTTTTAAAAAAAGGAAAGGGATTTCTGTTGTTTACGCCTGCCAAAATAGAAATAATAATAAAAAAAGCCTTCATTTACCTTCAATGTGCAGTTTTCCTATGTTTTCTATGAAATAACAAAGTTGTGTGTAAAGGTGTCTATATTGAAAATGAAAGTTTTTTGATTCGGCTCTCATCGGCTCTAATAGATTTGCAAAATATGTATTTTTTAATATTAGGTATATAGAAACACGTTCGTATTCGATTAAAATGCTATAGTAAAATTTCAAAACAATTGGTGCAGCCGTTTTCTAGATTAGCGGATAGTAACAAATGGACAAGTACATTTTTATTTATATAGATTGATGTATTTTGAGACAATATGCTACATGTGGGCAGACTGCAAAATAAATGTTCAGTACTGGAAGAAATGGGAACGGAACATGTTGGTCATGATCCTTAAGAAGTAAAATCTGCAATAATTTGGCCATGTCATCAGTGCCCAAAACCCTCTGCTTTTATGTTCTGGAGGGACATATTGATGCAAAAGACTAAGGTGATGCTGGACTGATGATATCAAAATTGGAAAGGAGAACACTGGAGTGCAATAGTCATGGTGAGGGAAAGGAAACAGTGAAGAGCATTGGTGAAATTGTACTCCCCAAAAAAACAAAAAAAAAAATATTGAGTAATGAGAAGCAAGGAAGCAAACTGTAGCCAACTTAACTGATATTTCTTTATTTATAACATTTGAGAGGCTTCTCATAATCTTAAGTTTTGATCAAATGAAAAATAATTTAATCTGGAAGATTTAATTCTGTTGAAAATAATTATTCAGTTGCAAGTGGTTTACATTAATTGAATTAATTGTAATTTGGACAATTTTGGTTATTTAGATTTTGATGTCATACTGTGAATGAATGATTGTTTGTCAAATAACTGTTTGAGACATTCTTTCTGAAAATGGTTTCAGGAATAAAAATTATAAATGCTTCATTTTTTTATTTTATTTTGCTCAGTGTATTTAATATTGAAATGATCAATAAGATAAATGGCTGGTCTTTCATTGGGTTCTTTTTTCTGTTGGATAATTTTTTGGCTTTTAGATACTTGTAATTGTAATAAAATCATTTTTGAAAAAAAAAATGAGTTCTTTTTCTATTGAGAATTTGAACTCCTGTTAAGAGAGAAGTATTTTCCAACCTCAAGTCTGCATTTTCTGGTTTGTGACACATTAGCTGCTTTGAATTTTTAAACATTTTTGGTTCAAAGTTCCAATGTCTTTCACCTGAAGAAGGCTGGAGTGTACAACAATCAAACTGTTGTGAATGTGGCTATAAAGGTAAAGATAGCAGTCCAAACAATGTAAATAGTTACGGTTTCTCATTTCAGAAATAGACAGATAACGAGTTTGCACTTCTGATGTTTCTTCATCTTCAACCCTTTGAAGGGACCATCCATTGTGTCTAAAAGTCTTTGAATCTTCTTCTCGAAAAGGAATTATTAAAAATCAGGTGTTGGTTGTTTTAATTAATCAATTTTAATTTCTAAAATTTTGGTCTATACTTGTTTTGCTTTTGTCTGATGATTTTAATAAGAAATCTTGAAATAACCTTTGTTATAATTACCGCATAAATTAAAAATGGCCATGGCACCAAGTGATTTTTTGGATCAATTTGTGTGAGAACAAAAATTAAGTTAAAGAAATGGACAAAATTGTATTGCAACTTGCAAGTGTTATTAAGCTTAGCTTAGTTTTGCACAAGGCCAGAAGCATAAAAAAATTGACTTTTTGATTTTGCATTTTCTTTTCACCCCTATATATTTACAAAAATTTGCATATGTTCCCCCATTCAAAATCCAACCGCAATTGTGTTTGCATATGAGCATATAATTTAAAAAAAAAAAATACATGGAAAGACTATTGCATCTTCTGACCTTTTTTTTTGTAACCATAAAGAAGCATGAGGTGGTCTGAGACTCTAACTTTTGCTCAAAAATCCTTCTGTTTCTTTGACAAGCAAAGCCAATCAAATTTTCTGGCATTCAGATTTCAAGATGCTAATGGCTGAAGGTAGAGAAGTAAGCCAGTGCTAGGGTATTGTATGACAAAAATACTTCTCCGTTCTAATTTTCACTTAAAGATTAGAATTTGGTTATAATTTGGTAACTTGTGTGGCATGGTGCAGAGTCCTGTTGCCACATATAGTGCCTTTCAGTAGCCACCCTTATGACCTAGGGTAGCACTACCTCCTCAAGGCACTTGATGTAGGTCTTTGTGTTGAGTCTGAGGCCCTCACTAACAAATTCAGAAGTTCTTTGTCATGGGGCTCTTTTTCTCATAAATGGTATCCAACTGACAGTGCAGACAATAAAATCAAAAATAAACAATGCTCATGTGCAAAATTAAAAAAATATAAAATACAATTTTTGCACACTGTATACAATCAATGCTGCCTTTTTATTTCCTGTTGAAGCATTAAAATTAATTGAAGCATTGAAGCATTAAAAACGGTTGTTTCATTCATGCTCACTTGGAATGTTCTTAGATTTGTTGGCCATCATTTCTGATCAGTTTGTAGCTAAGGAACACTCAATTAGAAAGTATATAAAAGAACCATATATAATGGCTGGCTGCTTGTTTCTGACTGCAGTCATCTGTTAGGTTTGAGTTTTGTTTAATGGCATATCAACATCTCTGTGGGTTATTTAATGCCAAATGGTGGGTTTTTAAGTTTGTTTTTTTTTTAATGGTCTGTTATAGTGAGAAGGTTGATTTAGTCAGATTTTGATGAAAATTCGTTTTTATTCTTTTTATTTTAGAAAACTGAAAATGTCTTTTAGTTTTGTATTAAAAAATGTTTGCTGAGAATGTTTTTCCTTCAAAAATGTGTTATGGTAATAATTTTTTTCTTCAAAAATGATTTGTTGGTAAAATGCTTCCTTCAAAAATGTATATTTTTCTATAAAACTCTATTTATATATATATATATATATATATATATATATATATATATATTACTATAAAAGTGTATTTTTATACTTTCACAGTGTTTTGACTCCAGTTTAGGAATTAACTATTTGTCCATAGGTGGGTCCCTAACAGGTGCTACCACTCAGGATGGACCTGAGAACAGCAGCAATTAAGAGGTGGTTCCATGTTCCTCACAATACCCCAATCAGAGGCCTTTCTCTCAGATGCAGTTTACTGTCATGCCCAGGACCCTCATCTGTTATGATCCCTGTTACAAATGCCTGCTCAGGCTTATCTTCTTCAACACCTAGAGCCAACTTGTGGTTTATGTTTGATACAAATTTATAGAATCTATTGGTGATATTTGAGAGATGTTTGCATCTATACTGACTTTTGTGGTGAACACACATCTGTACTGACACAAGAAACCCCATATCACATGTGGACTTGTCTGTCAAAACCAGTTACAACCAGATTTTCCCTGTTAGCAGCGGGACAGCTTGGTATGTTGAGATATGGGCCTCTCTGCAACTTGCCTCAATCTGTGTCTCTGCCAGCATATCCTCTCAATAAAAGTGATGGGAAAACCAGTGTCATTGTGTTACCTCTTGTCTCATCTTCTTTCTTTTTCTGTTACCCTTGTAGCAGCTGGAAGAGATATTTTTCTCCCAAACACAATACCCCCGCCACTGTAGTTTACTACAGTTTTGAGTCTTTCTTTTTTTTTTTGTAGCACCTTATTTGTTTACTTGTGAAATTTATTTAAAAACTCGATTGGTAAATCTTATGCGTAAACAAAATAAAAACGTCAATTTTCAACAAAGTGTACATTTAGTATGAATGTTTTTCTTTTCCCTTAAGTGAGACTTTTACAAATAAGCAAAAAGTACTTCCAAAATTCATTGTCAGTTGAGTTTGTTTGTATAAACTAGGTTGCACTTTAGAATGAGGTCATAAGTTGTCTAGTACAAGTTTTATAAAGTGGCACTAGAACATCCTGCCTCTTCATTGAGACTGTCTTGCTAATCATTGATCTATAGCAGGCCAACATTTAAGGCCAAATTGAATTACATTCTTTAATTTTGAGGGAGCAAGAATGAGGAAAGATTTCCGTCTTCTTCCACCCCACTTGGTGTCTCCATTTTGAAATGAAATCTCTGACTTTTGTTTATCTTGGTTCGATAATAATCTCATAATAGGAAATGAATCATGATCTCTGGGTCTATTTTTGAAAAGATTTTATCACTGATGAGGTAAATTTCGGAAGTGAGGAAATTGAAAAAAGCTGGTTGGAGGGGAGAATATTACATTGAGTTTTTTTTTTTTTTTTTTAGTTGCTTGTGTGTGTGTGTGTGTGTGTGAAACATGCTGAATAATGACCACAACTTTGTGGCAACATCAAAAATACAAATTATCTCAAACTTTGCCGTGTTAATGACTTTTCTAAAACTTACACACAATTTTTCAGTTTTGTGTGTGGGATGTTGGCTTGGGTTTAAAGTACGTACAATGCCATTTCTCTTGTCTTTTACTAGTGTTTCGATGAGAAGATGAACATCTGAGAAAATAGTAAGTCCATAAAAGCATAGGTTGGTATAAAAAATATCTTTGCAGATAAGTAAACACATAAGTATTAATGATTATAAATCTTTTTCTACTAACATCTGCTTTTTTTTTCTTTGACAAAATAAACATTGTTTGATACGGTCAGATAAAAAAAGATGGATTATTGTTTCCTTAGGACAAAGGAAATGAATTATTTTTTTTATTGTTTAGCAAGGAGATTAGACACTAGACAAATCTTGGACTTTGGACTGTTTTGCTAAGGAATATTGGCATTTGAACAGAACTTTTTTTTCTTATCCGATTGTGAAAATCTCTTTGAATCCTTCTGATGAATAGTACAGAAGCAGGGAATGATGAATGTTGACTTGTATAAGTATCTCTTAGTATAGTACCCTCTTTTGTAACACTGTTTTTATTATTCAGATATTCAACCAGATGAAAAAAAAAAAAGGAAAGATAGGATAATTTTTCTTTTTATTGTTGTTTGCATTCAAAGCCATCAGTGTTTGAGGAATGTACTTTCAAGATATGAAGATAGTTGTAGGAAGTTGCAAGATCAAAGTCTGTTGATGTTCTAGTCTACAGGAGCTGTTTGTGGTTAACTATCAATAACTGCATCTACTGCAAAGAAGGTTGGGTCATTGTGTCATGTCAGAGATCTTTTTCTCATCAGTGTCCATCTTGAACATTTACAAATCTACCATTCGCCCGTGCATCGAATACTGCTGCCATATCTAGTCTCGTACTGAAGCTATAGGGAGATGGTTAATGTTCCTTTGATTCAGCCTTGTGTCAGACATAACCGAACTCCCTACAGCTTACAAGTTTTATCCAGAATTATCAGATTTTCATCAGGTTGTTGAAAAATAAGTTGAATTTTGTTAATAGAACTGGATACTATAACATATTTGTGAGAAGAAAAAATGTTCATTTTTCATGTTAAAATAGAAATGCACCTCCTCAGCTTAACTCTCACAACAGACCTCAAGTGGAATGAATATATAGAATCCATAGCTAAATCTGCTGCTAAGAAAGTCGGTTCTCTGTGTAGGGCCAGGAAGTTTTTTTCTGCCTGAAACAATCCTGCACATATATAAATCTACCATCCGCCCTTGCATTGAATACTGCTGCCATATCTGGTCGGATGCTCCTGCTATCCACCTAGGTGTTCTTGACAAAATCCAATGGAGAATCTGTAATATGAAAGATCCCGACTTGGCAGCTCGGATACAGTCATTTTCTCACCAGCGCAATGTGGCTTCTCTGTGTCTCTTCTACAAATACTTTTACGGCTTCTGCTCTGATGAACTTAGCTCACTGGTGCCCCCTATATATAAATTTACTCAAGCAACAAGATTGGCAAGAAGATTTTACTGTGAAACCAATAAATTATAAACGCAAATTCTACTCCAGCAGCTTCTTTTCTCGCACCTCTCGCCTGTGGAATTCCCTTCCATTTACTTGCTTCCCCAACAGATGCAATCTCCAAGAATTTAAATGTAAGTCAATAGTCATCTATCCCACTAACCTGCATCTTCTCTCTCATGCTCCTTTCTCCGTCCACTCCACTCTCATCAGTATTCTCATCCTTCTCTTATCCATTTCCTGACACCCCCTATAACCTGTTACTCTTTCTCATAACTTTCCTCCTATGTAGCCCCCTGCAAAACAGTGGCAGTAAAATGCTTTACTTTGAGCAATATGATTATATAAAAAAAAAAAATTAAAAGAAAAGAATAACATGAATTGTAGAAATTAATGTTCAATGAGAAAGTTGAGGATATCAAGAGTTGTAGAAATGTTCGTAGTAGTAATTTATTAGAAAGAATTTATGCTTACACTACCGACCATAAGTTGGCGACCACTTAGATTTATTCTCTAAGAGAAAGAAATAACAAATTTTGTCTTAGAAGAATAAATATAGATATATTTCATTGTTGCTCACAGTTGTACAATAATTAAAACCAAAATTAACATAGAGCAATTTCAAATTTAATTAAAATTAATTCATATTTTCTTTTCATCAAAGAAACCACCAGAAGCCTTTATTGCTGCAGAACAAATCCTTGGCATTCTTTCTAATAACTTATAAAAAGAAGTTGGTGAAAGTGATTTCCAAGCATCCTGCAAACATTTAAACAACATTTGTTCATTTTTAGGAAGTTTATTTTGAATTGTATGATCAATTTCATCCCTTATTCTCCTTCTATAATAGTAGTTTCTTAACTGCTACACAGCCTTTAAGCCCAGCAGAATGAGGTCGTCTTTTAACAGTAGTAACAGATACTGGATGTTGCTGAGTAGAATTCATTTCAATTGTTAATTCCTGAACAGTTTTTCTTCTATTCCTCTTGCTAGATATAATCAAGTGCCTATCCTCTACAAGAGATGTTACTCTTGGGCTTACCAGGTTTTTTTCTGTCAATATTTAACTCAGTTTCATGAAGTCATTGAAGGCAATAATGCCATTTATACCATAGTTTACAAAAATAAATTATACCATAATTATAATATCTGACTAAATTTGAATTTTTGGCAAAACCTTGATCACAATAAGAGGAGTCAAGTAGCAAACTGAGTAAATGTTTACTTTAAAGTTGACAAGAATACATTTTTTTTTTTTTATTTGACATCTGCATAAGAATAACAAAAAATACAAACTTGGTAAATTTGATTCTTCTTAAAATTTGGGTGGTCCCAAACTTATGGTTGGTAGTGTACATATGTATGTATGTATGAGCGTTTGTTTAGTAGGAGTGTCTTTAAAGGAGAAGTAAAAGGAATAAGCACACGAGAAAAAAGGAGAAAGAGGACAATGTGTGATGTAACCTTATGTCTGGGTTGTGGTTGAAGTTTCTCCCGTTACATTTTAGTGTGTTGTCCCGTCTGGTGCTGACGAAGCATTTATGGTCATTTAAATTTTTCACACTGGATCATAAATTCTTTTCAAGTCTTGCAAATTGCTTCCATTGGTCAGAAAATTAATTTAACATTTACTTGTGAAATCCAGTTTCGACTTTTTCTTTAAGCACATTGTCAATTCTTTTTCTATTTAGCAAAACCAGAATTTCACTTGTCATTGTGAATTTTTTGTAAAAGTGAAGTTGATTTTAATTCTTAATTTCCTATCCACCACAGTGCTTCTGCTATTCAGCTTGAGATTCTTGACAAAATCCAAACAAGAATCTGCTATGTAACCGATCCTGATTTGGCATCTTCACTTCAGTCAATTTCTCACCAACATGACATGGCTTCCCTCTGTCTTTTCTATAAATATTTTCATGGCAACTCCTCTGATGAGCTTTTCTTCCTGGTGTCCTGACTTTATGAATTTAAGTGTGCTGCTAGATTGTCATTTAGGTCTACCATGTTTACTGTTGAAATAGCCAAGTACAACTGCCATTTCTACTGTAAAAAGTTTTTCTCGAAATTCCCGCCTGTGGAACTCCCTTTTGTTTACTTGAATCTGCAAAAACTTTAAATGCAATGTCAGTCGCCATCTATTTTCTTGAATCCCATTAATATTTAGTCCTTTTCTCAATTTTTCCTATACTCAGTCCTTTCTTTCACTTTCACTCCCTGTAGACACCTCTCCGCATACTAGTGGCATCCCTGCCTTGCTTGGAAACAAAATAAAATTGCTTGTTACTGATATGTGGAAGTTAAATGTTTATCAACTGTAGAATAAGTCAACCAAATTCAAATTTTTTGCTGACACTGTTAGTGTTCACTTTGCACTAAGGTCTTTTGGGAAAGTCATGAAACTATATCCCCTGCTCTTGTCAATGGTAAGATTTTGTTACTGTTGATTGACAGAATGTGTGAAAGACAAATTTCTAAATTACTTTTCTGTTTCAGGTAGCAGAAAAAGGTTTGATTGCTACTGTTGTCATTTCCCTTGAAAACTCTTGAATTGCATATGCAATGATTCACCAGATGGTGCACATCTTGTTGCATATTCACTCACTGTACATTCTGTTGCAGAAAAATTTCTAAAAGAAGGCTGGAATCCATCTTGCACATTTATAAATATGCCATTCATTTGTGTATTGATTATTGCTGTCGTATCTCATCTGGTGTGCTTGCTGTATATCTCGAGATTCTTGACAAAATTCGAAAAGGGTTTGTAATGTAATTGATCCTGACCTGGCATCTTAACTTCACTTTTGCACTCATGTGACCTCTCTCTGGATTTTTGACGAATACTTTCATGGGAATTTTTCTGATGCATAATAATTCATGCTGACAAAGCCCCAAGGAAGAAATCCTTGGTGATTTGACTGCATGAATTTAAGCATACAACTAGACTGGCAATTAGGTCTCAGCATTTTACTGTTGAACTAGCTAGATGCAACTCTATTCTATTCTAAAAGTTTTTCTTTCACTTCTCACCTGTGGAACTCTTCTGGTTTCTTGCTTCTCTCCTCCTGCAATACAATCTTCAAAAATTTAAATCCAATGCCATTTGCCACCTATCTTCCTGAAGGCTGCTTTTTTTATTGACCTTTCTTCTTATTAAAGGCTTCTCATTCTCTTCTAATTCCAGTAGCCCCTTGCATCTTAGTGGCCTTATCACCTTGTTTGGGATGAAATGATTTCAACAAACATAAAAAGAATGGATAAAAGGACTCCTCTTTCTAACAGTAACTTTGATAAAATTCTATTGTTCCAGATCTTGTGTAACAAAAGCAGTACTTTTTTTTTTCTCATATACAATAAAAAAAATGTTGGTATCTTGTCTAAACTAATTACTGTAAGTTGTTGAAGAAAAAGATGTTTGGGACCTTTCCTCACCTCACGGGGTGGGAAAATAGGTTTTCTGTTCCTGCCACCGTATTCCAAATAACACTTTCTTGTCTTGGTGATATTTATTGTTAATCAAGTTTAAAGAACAAACTTGGGATTCAATAAGAAAACCAATATTGAAGTTGAAAACCAAAGCCAGATTAGTGTTCAGTATAAATGAAATTGGTCTATCCTTATTTCTGTTTGCCTTTCTCTTTATTTAACACAAAGCAATTTGCAATGAACACCACTTGTATTGATTGATTTTCAAAAGTTTTTCTTTTTTTTGGTCTGCTAATTGACTCTTTTCTGCTTTGTTCTTTTGACCTTCTGTTCTTGTTGATTGAATTTCTCTCAATTATTTGAATTTAAATTTTTTTTTTTTTAACGCGTTTTTGCTCTGGCTATACATGATATACTTGATGGTTATGAGAATATATCCAGTTTAGAGAGGTTCATTATCACAAAACATAATTGGAGAACCCTGACATGCAAATAGATTTCAGATTTATTTTAAAGTGTTCTTGAATTATAGGCTATTTTTTGTTCAAATAGAAATATTTGATTAATTATTTCTATAAATATGATTTTATGAAGTTTAGTTGTTACTTTAGATAAAATTGTCTAAGGAATTGTTACTTCATTTATTAAAATATTTCATAGCATTTCCTCTCCATGAAATTTGTGTGTAGTGGTAAAAAAAAAAAAAGGTGGAGCCTTAAAAGTAAGTTTCTTTGTCGTTTTTTTTCTTGTTGATTTAAAAAGAAAATCGGTTAATGAATTATGTATTTCATTGATTTTATATATATATATTTTCTAAACATATACTGTTAAATATAAGAGACAATGAATGTCTATTATGTTTACAAATTGCATCTGCTACTCAGAGACTGTTATCATTGCTTAGCAATGTTTTATGTCAACATAAGATAAAATCATCTTTGATGGTGGATGTTACGTCCCTGTAACCTTTCTGAAGATGGCTCATGTGAGCTGAAACCAGCATAATAAAAAATATATCCAAATGTTGGACAATTTTTGTTTTTATTTTTACCTGAAATTAAAGCTGAAATATGATGTTTAGAACAACTCATGATTGTCTGTTATATTTATGTTTAGAAAATTATCTGCTGCCTCGATACACTATATATATATATATATATATATATACACACACACACACACACACACACAAACATGTATTTTAAAAGTATTCCAAACAAAATATAAAAAACATTTTTATATAATTATTATGAGTACATAATAGTTATTGTAATTTTTACCAGCATATTTCTTGTTAATAGAAGGCATTACCAAGAAAAAATTTTATAGGGAATATCATAAAAAAAATTTTTTTGTGTAGCAAGTGGATAATTTTAAAAATGTTTTACAATTAATTTGTTTAATAATAATTAAAAACATTAATTGTAAAATTTATCAATTGCTGAACTTCAATCATTGATTCATTCTACTCAGAATTGAAAAGTTTAGCTCCAGCAATTTTTTTCCCCTCCCACACACACACACACACACACACATTACAGAATATAAAAAAGGCAAAGAATTTAGACGTCAGGTATGTTCCAATTGCTTACACTATCGCAAATGTCGGTTGTGTTCCAAATATCAAAGATGGAGATGGGTAGGTGCCAGATTTTTCTCAAACCAAATCATAGTTTTGCTGTCAGGCTTACCAATGCTGTCTTTGAGATATCATTAAATGAATGAAGAATCTTGTTATTGCCAATTGGAATGGCACTGAGGGACAAAAGTGTGTATCGGTTCTTAAAAGTGTAAGATGCAAGCAAAGCTGAGAAATCTGGTTTGGTTTGGATAACAGTGTGACCTTGGAGATTACTTCTGTGTTCTTCATGGCATCTCAAAGAGAAAGATAAATGACTTGACAGTGCGCATGTCCTCGTCAAATAACATAGAATACATAGTATTTGGTTATTAAATAAAAAAAAAATCCGACTTCATTATTTTTTCTTTCGATAATCCAAGTATGCTTGTGATGACTTTTACCAGTTACATATCAGAGAGATTTTGATGCATGCCTTTAAGGGTGAGTGACATGCAATGAGGAAGGAGAGCCTGGAGAACCTGATACTGACTGGATAGATAGAAGGAAGGAGAGACAGAGGAAGGCAGCGGATAACATATTTGCAGGGACTGATCAGGTGGATGACGGAACGGGGGTTGCCAGGAGCAACAGGAGCAAACACTCAGAGCCACAAGGAATAGGGAGACGTGGAGAGCCATGATCGCCTACGTCCTGAAGGGACAGGGCACATAGAAGAAGAAGAGCAAAAGTAAATGTCAGCAGCTCTGGTAGAAATCTGAATTCTGGTTTCAAATTCTATTTATTCAGATGACCATTAAATTCCCCTTTGCTTCTCTAGAATCTCATTAGAAAACTTAACTTAAAAATGTAGTTTAAACTTTTCTGTGATTTCATATATATAGTGTATTGAGGCAGCAGATAATTTTTTAAACATATACTGTTAAATATAAGAGACAATGAATGTCTATTATGTTTAATCATGAGCCATTCTAAACGTCGTATTTTGGCTTTAATTTCAGTTGAAAATAAAGACAAAAATTCTCCAACATTTGGATGATGTTTTATTAATTTGGTTCTAAGCTTTCGGCTCACGTGAGCCATCTAATACAGTAACATCCACCATCACCGACGATTTTATTTTGTGTTGACAAAAAACTCCGCTAGGCAATGGCAATAGTTATCAAAAATAATAAACGCAGTTCATAAATTTGTCATGTGGTTCTATGATGTCACACAACGTGAGAGCTCAAAATGATAACGGAACCATATATTTAAGTGCTGATGGTGGATGTTTTTATGTTAACGTCATTGTAACCTCTCTGAAGATGGCTCATGTGAGCTGAAAGCTTAGAACCAACTTGATAAAAAATTATCCAAATGTTGGAGAATTTTTGTCTTTATTTTCACCTGAAATTAAAATACAATGTTTAGAATGGCTCATGATTAGACATTCATTGTCTGTTATATTTAACTGTATATGTTTAGAATATATATACTCACACACACCTACTACACAAAAGGTCTGATCAGAAAACATTGGGACTTTATGTAATTTCACTTCATTATCATATTTGATTGACTTTGAACTCTGTTGTACATGCACAGTACATTAAGTTCACCCTGACCCGGGGTGGTAGCACCTGTTGGGGTTGCAGCTATGGGCAAATAGTTAACCCCCAAACTGGAGTCAAAACCCTATGAAACTATAAAAATAGACTTTTATAGAAAAATGTACATTTTTGAATGAAAAATATTACCAACAATACAGTTTTGAAGAAACAAATTATTACCATAACACATTTTTGAAGGAAAAAGAAAATTTATTACCAGCAATAAATTTTTGAATACAAAACTAGAAGATATTTTCAGTTTCTAAAATAAAAAAATTCATCAAAATCTGACTAAATCAACCTTCTTACTATAACTGAACATTAAAAACAAAATACCTTAAAAACCCTACCTTTTTAGCATGAAATAAACCACAGAGGTTAATATGCCGTTAAACAAAACTCCCTCACTCACTCACTATCTTGTGCAGCAGTTTTGGGCTAAGACGAACATTCCTCAGATTTGACAACAACCACATTTTTTTTTTTGTTTTAATCATATGACCCCCAAGCAAGGTGATAATGCCACTGATGTGCAGGGGGCTATGTAAGAGTAAAAAGATTGGAAAAGAGAAAGCCAGAAACCACATCCAAAACAGGGAACAAGGGATGAGCCTCTTCACCTGTTCAATAGACGTGGGTGGAGTGTGAACCGGGCGATAGTTTAGTCTATCTACTCCAATTGAGAGAAAAAGTTGTCCAGATCTTTGTGACTTCATCCTCTTTCCAAAAATCTACTTGAAAGTAACAAGATTTCAAGATGTTGAACAAATCCAAAAGAATGTGAAGCAGCAGCAACTGCTCGCTCTCCTAAAAAAGGAGAACTAGAAATGCTTCCATCGATTGAAATGATGCTGGATAAAAGCATGTGGCTTTGATGAGGGACTACTTCATAGTTTAAATCTTGGATTTTGTTATAGGTTTCTTTTTAAAGCACCAGTTTTGATACTTTTGTGTGTATGTATATGTGCGTTGTGGTACAGTGGATATCGGCTCAGAACGAGCAACCGGGGAGCCGAGTTCAAATTCCAGTTGAATCCATTGTATTCACTTACGCGCAAATACCCTTGGGAAAGGTATTAATCCATCTATTCCTTCCAGTTATGGGTTAAATAGCAGAACAGATTGGGTTCTATAGCCTTGGCCGGCAACCAGTCTACTGCAGAAAGCAATGGCAACCTACTGCGGGATAATCTTCTGCCCAGTCAGACATGTCTTTTTCGAGACATGATCGCCCAAGTGTGCATCACGTATGACACTTAACTGACTGACTGATATGTGTGTATAGAATACTGTTGTCATATCTGGTCAGGTACCCTTGCTGCTCATCTCAGTGTTCTAGACAGGCTCCAAAGGAGAATCTGTAATGCAATTAGTCACAACCTGGCAGCTCGACTCCAGCCACTTTCTCACTGGTGGGATGTGGCTTCCCTCTATCTCTACTACAAATATTATTCATGGTTTCTGCCCCAACAAATTTAGGTCACTGATGTCCCCTCCACAAGAATTTACTTGTGCAACCAGACTGGCAACAAGATCCCACCCTTTTACAGTTAAATCAACCAAATGCAGCCAACAGTTCTTTCCTTGCACTTCATCCCTGTAGAACTCCCTTCTGTATACTTGCTTTCCTGATGGCTACAAGCTCCAGGAATTTAAATGCAATATTGATTCCCATCTCTTAACCACTTGACTCCAGTTCTTTCTACATCACTCCGTGTATCTTGTTCTTTTCCTTTCTCTCTACCTTCACAACTGTCTTCACTCTTGCATTTACATCCTTCTCTTGCCCTTTTTCTGACATCCCATGTGGTTGGTTTCTCTTTCTCTTCACTCTTCTCCTGCTTAAACTTTTACTATCTTGTGTAGCCCCCTGCACATATTAAAATATATTTGTCTTTTATAATCATACCGCCCGAAGCAAGGCATTTTACTGCCTCTGTTTTGCAGGGGGTTACATAGGAGGAAAGTTATGAGAAAGAGTGACAGGTTATAGGGGGTGTTAGGAAGTGGATAAGAGAAGGATGAAAATACTAATGAGAGTGGAGTGGACAGAGAAAGAAGCATGAGAGAGTGGATGTAAGTTAGTGAGACAGGAGATGACTATTGACTTGACATTTAAATGCTTGGAGATTGTAGCTGTTGGGAAAGCAAGTAAATAGAAGAGAAGTGCGAGAAAAGAAGCTGCTGGAGTAGAATTTGCGTTTACATTTTATTGGTTTCACAGCTTGGGGCTCAAGTAAATTCATATATAGGTGGCACCTGTGAGCTAAGTTCATCGGAGATGAGATATATATATATATATATATATATATATATATTCTAACATTAAAATTTCCAGCATCTCCCATTCGTGTGCATGTGTAGCTATACCAACATAACTAATTTTGTCTATTAAAGTCCTAAAGGATGAAATGCATCACAAGAAAACTTTCTACTTTGTCACACATTTTCTCTACATATTCTAAAAAAGTAATGGCTATTTCATTTATTAATCTGACTGATTTTATCAATTTAAAATTGTTATGGGACCTACCCGTTGTACCATAATGAACTCTTTTCATGACTATATATATCGGAAGACTGTCTGAAGTGGGCGTTTGGCAATTGACGATTGACAGAGGAGTTGAGTTGGTCTCCACTTGACAGTCAGTCTGACGTGTAATTCTTTTACTTGTTTTTTGTAAATATATCTTTGTTTCTCTAATACCCGAGTTGTGTTTTCTTCCAGACCTATTCTGGTTCACAACAAAAATGTTATTCTTCATAGACGCTATTAATTTATTAAACAGTATATGTACTGATATTTGTATACTAACCAGGATATTGGAGAAATCTCGTATTAAGAAATATACACCCTGTGGCAGGATTCAAGTCTGCATCCTCCTGGGCAGAGGGAACTGTCGTTAGATCCCATGTGCTTTAACTGATTCTGACACAGAAAACTTTTGTCAATCAAGCAAGGTTGAATGGTGCCAGTAAGTGAAATCTTTTTTGTCATACTCTCTCAAAACTTTCACATTAGCTCAGTTTCATATCCAAACTTTAGGTTCATATCGACTGTCAGATTCAAGGACATTTTCTCTGACCAAGGGGATGAAGGTTTGATTCCTGTTGGAGGGTATATTTTTTTCTTTAATAAGATTTCTCAAATATTTATCTTGGTATATTAATACACTGAGTGTCTACTCAAACATGGATAATCACCTATGTTTAAAGTGATAAAATATATATAAATAAAATGGAAATATGTGTGCAGACTATTTCGTATAAAGTAAATTCTATAACTCCTATAGATAAAGGTCATTTTTTTAAGTAGACATTTTGATATATTTCTTGAAGAAACCTAAGGCTGATCTTTTGTAAACACTTTTTGCAAAAAAGTTTTGAATAGAGGATTTGTAAAATACAGATGAAGTTTATCATAGCAAAATCCCATAATTGTTTTTTTCCTTTTTTTCTTTAGTCAACCGATAAATAGCTATCAAGCTTGTCTAATCATTTTGAAGGTGATATATTTTCATCATTCAGCATTAGTGTTATTTTTGCCTTTTATCAATTTCTTCTAAGCAAATGGCTTTTTCTAATCTGCGGGTTACAGATTAGAACTGCATTTGAACAAAACCTGCCTATTAACACATTTTCTTTTGTGTATAAATCACACTTAAGGTAAATGTTTGACAGCACTTTTCTCTTGCTAACTGGCAACATTATTTGCTGCTCTCCAATGGAAAGGGATCTGTCAGTGGGGGAATTGTTTATGGTTGCGTGAACAACTGGTCAGACACACTAAATGTTTACCTGCTTTAAAAGCTGCTCTTGGATAAACATATTTTATGGTCACTCAATAGTTTTTATCAACAAGATTAATGGCATATTAGAAATTTGCAAAGAATCATTTTATAATATATAAGGGGGTACTGAAAAGTTGTTGATCTGGCTCACTTTCCAAAATTTGGCCAAACAAGACATCACAAATTTTTATTTTATTTATTTTTTAAAAAGCTTCTTGGTTGTACTGAAAAGTTTTCAGCACTTACTATGAGCATACCTTGGAAAAGTTTTACAAATGAACACAAAACAAATGCCTGAAATACTGCAAGTCCTGGGTATGATGATAGAATGCATCTGGCAGCAAGTCCTTCTGATTGGGAGATTGGAGGTTTTGAGGAGCATGGAACAACTTTTTAATTACTGTTGCTCTCAGGTCCACCCTGACCTGGGGAGGTAGCACCTGTTATGGTCCCAGCTATGGACAAATAGTGAGCCTTTCCCCCAATAAAAAACACTATGAAAGTATAAAAATTAATTTTAATAGTAAAAAAAATAAGCCCATTAGATCTTTATACAAAAAAGACCAATAATGCATAACCAGCAATATATTTTTTATCTGTAGTTGAAGGCTTACAATTGTGTTCAAAATATATTTAGTTGAAGCCATAAAGTTGTGTTCAAATTATTTAGATTCGACATTAAATAACACGATAAATAAAATCAACAAATCAACTGAAATGCTGCACTCCTCCCCCCTAACATACATTTTGTTTTTTTGCTTTTGTTTTTTTAATGAGACAAATATAATTTTGAAGTAGATTAATGAACATTTTACTGCTGACACAAAGTAAACAATAAGTTAACATATCAATATTGAGAGTTTGAGTTTTGTTTAACGGCATATCAACACCTCTGTGGGTTATTTAATGCAAAAAAGGTGGGATTTTAAGGTAACTTTTTAAATGTTCAGTCATAGTGAGAAGGTTGATTTAGTCTGATTTTAATAAAAAAAATTAATTCTTTTTTATATTAGAAAACTGAAAATGTCTTCTAGTTTTGTATTCAAAAATATTTTGCTGAGAATTCTTTTTCCTTTCAAAAATGTGTTATGGTAATAATTTTTCTTCAAAATAATATATATTTCTATAAGTCTATATTTTATACTTTCATAGTGTTTTGACCTCAGTTTGAGGCTTAACTATTTGCTCATAGCTGGGACCCTAACAGGTGCTACCACTCCGGGTCAAGGTGGACTTGAGAACAACCACAATTAAGAGGTTGGTTTCATGCTCCTCACAACCTTCCAATCAGAGGCCTTGCTGCCAGATACAGTTTACCATCATGCTCAGCACCCCAATATTGAGAGAGAGAGCAAGGGACACTGATAGAGAAAATGTTTATTAATGAGAAACTATTACATTAGTCTGATGACTCTTACCTATGGTTTGTTGAAAAGAACCAAAGAGCCGATCCCATTTCAAAAGAAATCCAAGCATTTTTGCACACTTGTAACCATGGTAATCTGGGGAAAGCAGAAGGAGACAATTTTAATTTATCAATATTGTCTTGCTGTAAAACTTTTAAGGAAAAATATTAAGTCAGTGTGTGTTCATGTGATGATGAATGTTAATTTTTTTAAAATGTTTTCTGAATTTCTTTTTTCATTCTATTCTCAAACTGAATTGTTTCTTTAAAAAGATCTACCAAATGTTTTTTTCATATTATGAAAATGAAACTTTACAGAAGTTTGATGAATTAAAAAAAGAATCGATTAGAAAACCTTTCTTTTGCCCTCACTACATCAAGATTCATTGTTTTGAATGATAACACACATTAGCAAGATTACTTTTACCTAGGTGCTCATTATTATCAGTGTGTTTACATTCATTGTTTCGTTTTTTGTTTTGTTTGTATTTGAGAGTAACCATCCTAAGAGATAATGGTTTTCATTTGCGGGAGTGGAGTGAATGGTGTCATGACTACTTTGATTTTTTATATATATATATATATATATAGATAATAAAATGCTAGCTATAACTTCTATACATTAATATAATGCATGTCCAATTTAACAGATCTTTACTAATAAAGTTTTCATTTTTAACCTAGGCAGTAGTTATTAAATTGTTCAATACTTATTGAAAGGTTGGCTCTTGATATTGATAATTTTTCAATGGTTCTAATTTTGTAAAATTTCAGAAACTATTAAACTTGCAATTCTAATTTGAATAATATATAGGTTTGGATTTTTATTATATTCAGGAAATGTTTAAATTTGGCCTGTATTTTTTATTTGTTTGAAAGTAGATTGAGCACTCTAGGATAACCATTTATCTCAAAATGGCAAGTCAAGCAGTTATGGTTGCTGGCCTATTTTGTTTATATATATATTGTGTTTTGCATGAAACAGACTGGCACCTCTGGGTGTTGACTTCAATATCCACTTTCATATTTATATATGCTCTGATATTGAGTACTTTAACCTATAAATTAAAACTATATTCTATAATGTGTGTGTGTATATATATATATATATATATATATATATATATATATATACACGAAAAAATCCAGAGTACAGAGTCGGTTTTATTATTATTATTATATATATATATATATATATATATATATATATAAAATTACATTAGAACATGTGCAAACTATAAATTTTGAGTTTGCACATGTTCTAACATAATAATATTTATTGCTCTTTTATATTGAGCACTGTTTTAAATTAGTGTTTTGAATGTTGCAATTATTTTCTTCATTGTTATGCGTCCACACTAAGAAATACCTGTTAGGTTCATACAACCATGGATGAAAACGCCATAATCCGTTTTAATTTAAAAATTGCGCATTCATAAATTCCTTGCCATGTGAATGTTCAAATAAAACACCATTACAAGAGTGTTCTTAAAAAGCAAAAACAGTAAATGGTAAAATCAGTGATTACAAATCGCCTGAAGATACCACTCGTGGAAGAAATGTGGGTAGCGAAATAACTCGTTTAAAAATGGGAAATATTCGAAAGTTCTACAATATAATTGTATTGAATACTTTTTAATACAAATGTGTACTGGTCTAACCCTATTATGACCAAAAACTAAGTATTAAACAATCAATATATATATATATATACCCATACATACATACATACATACATAAAAACACACACACATATGGTAAGATTGGTAAATTGTTACTATTTTCTATTCATTTTGCACACAGTATTGTAAGGTAGTTGGGGACTTTCTGCAAAAAAAAACAATGAGCTCCATATCACAATTCACTCTGCCAAAAATTTGGAAACTAAATGCTAAATGGGTTAAAGTGCTCAATATCAGGGATATTAATATTTATCAGAAATTGACTCTGAGTTTTGCAGTTCTGTAAATTGAAATGAGAATAGTGGGGTGGGAGTTTAATGCAAATAAACACGTGTAAATGGTAGATGACACATTTGAGTCTAGTTTTTCCGCTTATTAAATGGCAAGTGGTGTGGGGAGATAGGAGGAATCATCAAAACTCTCTAATGCTGGTCTCCATGAAGGTGGCCCAATGACCTTGAAGAGTTATACAAATTACCCAGGTTGAAACACTGATTCTCTTCATTCATCAAATGAACAGTCATTGAAAATAGTTTTTTTGTTTTTTTTTTATTTCCAGACATTTAACTAAATATATATGGAATTCATTTGAAAGAAGGTTTTTAATTTACTGCTCATTACTTGTGCTACTTCCCCCCCACACACAGTCTGAGGAGACTTCTTTATCTCCCACCCACTGCTTTATATGAAAAGAATTCTGAACACTTGAAACTGCTCATAGGATCCACAAGAAAAGTGTAAACAATTCAATTGTTGATTTTTTACTCTCCCTTTTTTTTACTTTTTTCTTAATTCTTTCTTTTGAAAAAAAAAAAAAACCCGAACCAAAAAAATAGTAAAGAAAGTAGGTTAGTATTATTCTGATTGAATAAAAACACTGATTTTTTTTGTCACTTCTTTGTCACCTTCCTTTTGCTCTTTCTTTCCGTCTTTCATCACCTTCTCTTTCTTCCTCCCTCCCATCATTGCCTTCCTATTATCTCTCTATCTGCTTCCTCCCTCCCTTCATTGCCTTCCCTGTATCTCTCTCTCTTTCCCTCCTTCCTTCCTTCTATTACCTTCCTATTATCTCTCTCTCCTCTTTCTCCTTCCCCTCATTATCTTCCTATTATCTCTCTCTCTTTCTCCCTCCCTTCATTGCTTTCCTATTATCTCTCTCTCTTTCTCCTTCCCTTCATTACCTTCCTATTATATCTCTCTCTCTTTCTCCTTCCCTTCATTACCTTCCTATTATCTCTCTCTCTTTCTCCCTCCCATCATTGCCTTCCTATTATCTCTCTCTCTTTCTCCTTCCCTTCATTGCCTTCCTATTATCTCTCTCTTTCTCCCTCCCTTCAGGTCCTGGGCATAACAAACTGCATCCAGCAGTATGGCCTCTGATGGGGAGGTTGTGATGAGTAAAGAACAATCTAACCTGGGGTGGTATCAGCTATGGGCAAATAGTTAACCTCCCAACTGGTATCAATACACTGAATAAACAAAAATAGCAATTTTTTTTTTTTTTTATAGTAAAAATTCCAGTAATACATTTTTAGGAAAATATAATATATATATATATATATATATATATATATATATATATATATATATATATACACACTCCTGATCAAAAATTTAAGACCACTTAAAAATCTTTAAAAAGAAATTTTTTTTTTTTACAGATAGATTTTAAACTCCTCACACTTAAGGTTACCAATATTACAATCTAAAAGGTTATGGAAACAAAAAGCTACATTCCAAACATTTTATTTAGAAATTTACATTTTTATAAAATGAGGCGATTTACACATGATCAAAATTATAAGACCAGAGACAAAAATTCTACGAAATTGTACAAAAAGTATATGAAAATATTTAACAACCAAATTTAATAATGAAGTCTACCTCCACTGCTTTTGATGACTTCAAAAATTCTGTCAGGCATGCTAGAAATAAGCGTTTCCATTAAGGTGCGGGGGATATTGTTCCAGCTTCTGAAGATGGCTTCACAAAGTTCATTTTTTGTTGAATATTGTTTGCCATTTCGATAAACATCTCTTGTCATCCATCCCCAAACATTTGGGTTCAAGTCCGGTAAGCATGCAGGATGTCCCAAGAGATGGATCCCATTTTCTTGTAGAAAGGTCAAGGTCCATCTTGCAGCATGGATTGCAGCATTATCCTGTTGGAATAACCATCCATCCCCACACAAATGATGGCCCTCCGTCATCAAAGATGCTTTTTGTAGCATGTTAACACAACCAGCCGCTCTCTGACGACTCTGCATCACCTGGAGCTCCATCGACCCTCTGTAAGAAAAGGCACCCCATACCATTAGGGACCCTCCACCACTATGACGTGTGGAGAAAATTTCAGGAGGTATGTTTTTGTTATACCAATATCGTTGGAAGCCATCAGGACCATCTAGATTGAATTTTTTCTCATCAGAAAACAGGACTTTCTTCCACTTCTCAACGTCCCATGTTTGGTATTCACAACCAAACTTTAAGCGGTCCAACTTGTGATGCGGAAGCAGCCGAGGAATTTGTTTATGCTTTTTATTTACCATGCCTTTTTGTCTTAAGTGTCGTCTGATGGTTACGGGACTGCAATCAGCATCTGTGATTGCCTTAATTTGACTAGAAGAAAGTCCTGCCTCTTTCATAACAACCCGTCTTATTCTCCTACTCAATGCAGGAGAAATTTTTTGGGGCCTACCAGAGGATTTTGCTTTTCTATAATTCTCACTGTTCTTTAGAAAGTTGCAAATCAGTTTTACTGCAATTTACCTTAGCTGCGATTACCCGCTGTGACAAATCTTGCTCATGGAATTCTAGAATTTGAGAACGCTCAACTTAAGTTTGGTAAGTTTGCTTGCTTTAGGCATGGTAACACCTTTATGCAGTGATTGCTAATCTCTAACTGAACTAAAAACATTGGAATTGCCATAGATCTAACAATTTATACCCCGGGTCTTATAATTTTGATCATGTGTAAATCGCCTCATTTTATAAAAATGTAAATTTCTAAATAAAATGTTTGGAATGTAGCTTTTTGTTTCCATAACCTTTTAGATTGTAGTATTGGTAACCTTAAGTGGGAGGAGTTTAAAATCTATCTGTAAAAAAAAAATTTTTTTAAAGATTTTTAAG
This sequence comes from Ascarosepion bandense, assembly GCA_037127315.1. NCBI lineage: Eukaryota > Metazoa > Mollusca > Cephalopoda > Sepiida > Sepiidae > Ascarosepion > Ascarosepion bandense. The sequence continues at coordinate 3,411,388 of JBBBDQ010001500.1, forward strand.
TGGTCTTAAATTTTTGATCAGGAGTGTATATATTGTTAGTTTTTGGTTATAATAAAATTAGACCAGTTCACATTTGTATTAAAGTGTTCACTACAATTATATTGTAGAACTTTTGAATATTTTCCATTTGTAAATGAGTTATTACATGACCTAGGTTTCTACCATGAGTGGTAGAAACCTAGGTCGCATAATAACTCATTTACAAATGGAAAATATATATTATTAACAATATATTTGACTCTTGAGAAAAACCCTCTTTATAAAAATGTCAATGAAACCTGACCTACAAACTAATTTCTTACAAAGATACATATTCTATTCATATGAATCTATTCTAAAAATCTTGTTGACATTAAATAACCCATTAAAGTAGATATTCCATAAAACCAAATAAAGCAAATCAAATTTTAAATCTTAAAACTAGGATATTATTGAATAAAAATCCCATTTTCAGCATTAAATGAAACAGATTTGATATGCTGGTAAAACAACCAATCAAAACCCTTTCATCACCTTCTTCCTTCCATCTCTATCTCTCTCCCTCTTCTTCCGTCTCTCTGTCTCTATGTCCCCTTCCCTACGTCACCGTCCCTTTATCTATGTCCCTCCCTATGTCGCTGTCCCCTTATCTCTATCTACATCCCAGTCTTCTTTTCTCTCTCTACATCAATTCTTTCCTCCCTACTGTTTCCTTATCTATACCCCTCCCTGTGTCACAGTTCCCTTATCTCTATGTCCCTCCCTCACTCCCTACATTGCTGTTCCTTTATCTCTCTCTCTCTCTCTCATCGTTGTCTCCTTAGCTATCCAAAACATTTGCTTGCAGTATTTTATCATGTGGACATTTGAGTGCTTTCGGCAATTTTGCAACGGCAATTGGGAAAAGTGCATTAGTGTATTATCGATGGAATTTATTGAACAGAAGAATCAGGACCACAAGACGTGCATTCACCCCTAATTTTATTTCTTTTCTTGAATTGCTTTTATTTGCTATTTTTTATTTTTATTTTTTTAATTTCATAAAGAAAAACTAAAACACACACCCACACAGATCTTATTTCTCTCTTCTCCAGAGGCTGTTAATTTTATTTATGTTTTTCTTTTTTTTTGGGGGGGGGGAGAAAAAAATTCAGTAATTTTAATTAAATTTTATTCTTTTAAATCTTTCTATTGAGTTCGTTTTTCATCCTTTTTCTTTTGACCAGGTAGATGGTGATTGGGGTGGGGTGGGGGGGTTGGAAGCAAAGTTGTCACAACTAAAATAATTTTCTTGTATCACTAAATGAAAGGTGACATTTGACCATAGCAAATGTAGTCAATGCTAATGAGAGCATAGGTCATACTAATTAAAAATAATTAAACTTAATTAGCTTGTGCATGAATAAAGAAATATAGTCAAACACATTTTGCTTTTTAAAGAAATTTGAAAGTCTGATCATAAACAAATGTAGGCCATCTTTTTGTATTTGCTTTAAAATTAGTAACCATGCACTCAATGCAGTCAATATAAAAGACTTTGGGTTCCAAAACAGACAGTTAACCTTAATGTTTCTAGTTTTTCTTTTTCCTTTAGGTGACCTCACCAAATACTCTTTGCTATATTTTTAGCAGATACATTTTCAATAAAGTTTTTTATTTTTTGTAAATTTGATAAGATTGTTTTTAGTTGCTACAAAGCCATAAGTAATCTTTTAAGAGCCAGCCTGTGATAGTCAATATTTTAGCTTTCATGTTATGTACCAATTGTTTGGTGAATCTAATAACTTATGTGCAACTATTGCATAAATCTAACATCATGAGATGAAATTTGAATAGAATTTGATTGTTATAAACTTGAGAAAAAGTGAACACTGTGTTAAAATGCAGCTTTCTTTTCTTAAATTTAATATTACGATGATTTAAACTATACTTTTGCTCACCCAAATAAAGAATTTGGATTATTTTAAAAATTGAATATTAGATGAAAACAAAACATAACCTAATTTTGCCATTGGTTTTTCTTGCATCCGTCATAGAAAAAAATATGACTTGCTTTTTGTTCTCTATAGAATTTCAATAAAGCCTTTCTATTCTAGCCTGTGGTTCATTTTACAAAAAAAACAAAAGCAACAATCTTGAATGTTTTCTTTGTGAATCTATTAGAGTAGAGGTTTTCAAACTGTGGTCCGTGTACCACAGGGGGTCCGCAAAGATAAGATAGGGGGTCCGTAGATTAACTCATCACATGGAATTCTAAGTATAAGTTTTCAATGTCTGGATATTTATTTTTACTTATTAATGTTATCAAATGAAAATTTAAATTTATCAATCTAAAGTAAGGTTAAAACCAGTTTTTACTACGTTAATGCAAAACTATAAACTATTTTTAGTAAAAATTTATGCATAAATTTCATAAGCGTTTATAGTGGGTACCTAGATTAAAACTTGAAATATAAAGGGGTCTTTAAGTTAAAAATTTTGAAAAGCCCTGTATTAGAGAAATATTTGATTCTAACATGAAACTCCACTTCTAAATTATGACGATGAAAATAAGTTAAATGAACAAATTTGATTTTGGCTGATTGTTTGAATTGAAGAAACAAGAAAGCTTTTTATTATGAACCTGAATTTCTCATAATCACTGGATTTCATAAAAATTCTCAAAATAAACATTGTGTATTTGGCATAGAAGATACGATCATGTTAATTGCTTCTCTGACAACTACAATCTCGAAGAATTTAGTCAATAGTCGTCTCCTATTTCACTAACCTGCATCCTCTCTCTCATGCTCCTTTTTCCATCCACACTATCCTCATCAGTATTCTCATCCTTCTCTTACCCACTTCTCGACATCCCCTATAACCTGTTACTCTCTCATAACTTTCCTCCTATGTGATCCCCCCCTGCAAAACAGTGGCAGTAAAATGCCTTGTTTGGGGTGATATGATTATAAAGATAGATATAAATAGCCTGACAGCTACAATCTCCAAGAATTTAAATGTAAAGTCAATAGTCATCTCCTATCTCACTAACCTGCACCCCCTCCCCCTCTCTCTCATGCTCCTTTCTCCGTCCACTCTACTCTCATCAGTATTTTCATCCTTTTCTTACCCACTTCCTGACATCCCCTATAACCTGTTATTCCTTCTCATAACTTTCCTTCTATGTAACCCTCTGCAAAACAGTGGTAGTAAAATGCCTTGCTTTGGGTGATATGATTACAAAAAAAAAAAATTATCTTATTGCCCATGGAAATTTTCTTGTAGAGAAAATTAATTGGGCTAAATAGTTTTTTTTTTTTTTTACACTGACAGTTTGTCCATTACCTATGCATAGACTTTTTTTTTAGCCTTGATAGTTTAAAATTATACCGTTTTGTATATATATATATGTGGGGGGGGGGTTCAAACCCCACCCCCCGCCCCAATGCAAACTTCTCACTGCTCTATTGCTATTTCCATGGCAAATGATCACATTTATTTGCTCCCAAGCTCAGACCCCTTACTACTAAGACTCATTATGCTACTTTCAGAGTTGAATCACTCTCCTTGCATTTGGAACCCAGAGGAAATGAGAAAGTTTTGTTTGGACAGTGTTTTCACAGGAACTACCACTTTGTGAAATCCTGAACACCTCAGTATTAACCTCTTCATATCAAGGGTCAGACATTATCTTCCCTCTTCATCATGATCTTTGCTTTCTATCGCCTTCTTTTCCATCCATATCCCACACATCATTCATCATTACCGTTTCAACTGTAACCCTTCTGTCTGAAGTGGTTCTTGAGTGAAATTTAGTAAAAGAAAAAAAAATGCTATTCAATTTTCAAATAAGAAAAATTGATTTGCCAAAAAGAAAAAAATATATGAGAGTCTACTGAAAAGTTTATAGGCTGATGACCAAGATTCTCTTGTGGAATATATCCAAATGAGGTTTATTTTTCAATATAGTCCTGCTTTTCCCATCAGTGCTGCAGTCTCTTTGGAGAAGAAGCTTTTATCCTGTTCGGTCAACAAGTCAGAACAGAATCAGATATCAGTTGATGTGTAAATAATGCAGTTATTAATAAGAATCGAAATTAATGCAAAGATTTCAAAGCTCTAGTGTCACTTGTTCATAGTCAGGCCAGAATTGATTGAATTTTTATTCTATTTATAAACTAATTCTAATTTTACTCCTTTTAAGTGAATTCTGTTTCTCATCTTAATTGTTGGGATTATAATTTAAAATGCCTGCTATACATTTTTTTTTTCCTTTTTTTTTCTCTCTTCCAATTGCACTTCCACTGACCTTCAATTTTGGTTTGCTGCTTGTAGAAAGCCGACTCTAATGCAATGACACTTTTTTTTCTCTCAATTTTTTTTGGCCCTATTTATACTGTTCAGTTTTTAATGTCAATCTTTCCTTTTATGTTAATCTTCACAAATTATCTGCTTGTTTTGTCTTGAGATTTGGTCTCATTCAAATATTGTCCATTAATATTTGAATATGAAGAACTTCCAATGGAAAAATGGCACGTTTCTCAAACTTAATTGAATTCCACTTCATTTTTTATTTAAAGTTTCATTCTAATACTTTGTGTATTTAATCCCGAGTAAACTATGTTTTAAATGGCATTAATGGCCAGTTGGGAACATTCTATTTTTTTAATTAAGTAGCAATTATCGGGTAAAGAATTTTAGACTTTGTACCCAATCTTTAGTTGAAATATTGAGAACCTTGTTCAAAATGACCTTAATATTTACAAGTTTGAATGTTAAACCCTGTAAAATGTCAGTTTAACAATGCGATGATTCACTTGAGATGAGTCCTATCACCTGATCACTGTAATTTATTCAAGTAATTTTTTCTTTTATCATTATTTATTTGTTGTTTTTAAAAATTTAGTTTGTTTTTAATTACAATAACCAACTTTTAGTTTTTTTCAAAATTTTCAATCTCATAAATTCATAATTTGTTGTTTTCTGAAAAAATGAGCTAGTATTTGTAGAGGTTTAAGAAGAAAGGGATTTTTTTTTTTTAATACAGTTTATCAGTTTATGGATTATAATGATTCTCCAGATGATATTTTTACTATTTAACCCATAGCTAGGTGATGGATTCATACATTTTTCAAGAGTATTTGCAGGTAAGTAAATTTAACGAGGCAAATTGGAAATTTAACTCCAATCTTTCATTCTTAGTCACTATCCATTACACTTTCAAAAAGAAAAAAAAAAGCCTACAATTTACAAATTGCATCAGTGCAAATTAAAAACTGGTGGTTGATGGGGGATCAATCTGGCCTTACTAAACCATTCTTGCTATCCAAAGCTTCTGTTTGTAGTTCATTGAAATTCCTAATGATTTGAAGTTATGAATCCCATGGAGATGCTGAATTTTTATTAAAACTTTCACAGCCACAACTGACACAGATGTCTTTAAGATATCCAAAGAAAACTTCAGCCAAAATTGAATTGTGCCATTCTTATTTATTTGGTAATCTCAGAAGTGGAAAGGAATCTGTAGAATATCTCCAGCCTGTCAAGTTGACTTTGGGGATTAAGTATTGTATAATTATCATTATGAGAAAACCAAAGAGGCATTGTGTAGTAACATCCCCGATTTAGAAAGTGATTAACTTTTCTATTCACATTTCTTAAAGACTTCTTGCTTGGTTCTCAATAGACACTAACTTTTGAGATTTTTCTGTGCCTAAATCTGAGTCATAAATGTATTTTCTGAATACTGATAATGGCACTATTTAAAGAGTGGTTCACTTATAAAAACAAATAGGCAAGAACCTTTTTGGCAATGTTCTTTGTAATTAGCATTCTTTAGACCTTTTAAGTTAACATTCGTCAGAATTGAAAAAAAAAATTATATACAGAAAGGGAGTCCTGTTAATCGTATTAAAATGTTAAAGTGGTCCACAACACTGAGTTATCGGCAAGAATAGTCAAAAACGCCTGAAAAATTAACCATAAATACTAAATATATATCACGAGGAAAAAAAAATACTAAATTGCTATGTAATATCTAATCTCCTACATGGGAGTGAATGTTAGGCAATCTTTTCACAGATGAAGATGAGACTTGAAGCAGTAGAAACAAGGTTCTTCAAACAAGTGTTAAGACTATTATGGACAGAACATGTGATCAATGAGGAAGTCATAAAGAAAATAGAAGTTGCAAAGAAATTGATACTTACAATAAGAAATGGACAGTTAAAATTTCAGTTACATAATGAAGCAAGAGGGCCTAGAGAATTTAACACTCACAGGTTATATGGAAGGCAAGGGTAGCAGAGGGCAACAATGAATAACCTAATTTGACCTTTCTGCTATCATGCTGCTCAGAGACTGGAAGATCGATGATTGCCAACATTGCTGAAAAGATTTGGCATATTAAAGAAAAATGAGAACCCTAGCAGATCACTTGATAATTGTAATAAAACTGCGTTAAATGCCCCTCCATCAATGAAATGGAAATGAAGATCTATTTGATAAACAATGCTCATCTCTTTATTTTAAAATGATTCACAGTATTCCAGAATTTATCTTAACTGGTAAAAAGTTTGCTTCTCTAAAATATCAGACTAAGATATTGGGTAAGGTAAGAGGGAAGTAAAGAAAAGATTGTTTTGTTTTTTTTTAATCATTTCACCCCGAGCAAGGTGGAAACGCCACTGATGTGCAGGGGGCTACATAAATGTAAAAAGATAAATTAGAAAAGAGTGAGGAGTACAAACTAGTTAGAAAGGAACAATAGAAAGCTGAGAATGCAGGTGCCATGACAGATACATAGGTGGAGAGAAAGGGAAGGTTATACGGGGGTGGGGAGAGAGCTAGAGTCCAGTGGTTAGTAGATGAGTATTGACTTTGCATTTAAATTTCTGGAGGTTGTAGCCATCAGGAAAGCAAGAATACAGGAGCGAGTTCCACAGGCGGGAAGTGCAAGAGAAGAAGCTGCAGGAGTAGAATTGTTGTCTGCATTTGGCTAACCTGACTGTGAATGGGTGGGACCCAGTTGCCAGTCTGGTTGCACGAGTAAACACCTGTTGAGGAGGCATCAGTGACTTAAGTTCGTCTGAGCAGAAGCCATGAAAGTATTTATAGAAGAGACAGAAAGGGGGGAGGCCACATTTCGACGATGGGGAAGTGGAAGCTTTATTACCATCATCATCATCTGCATGATTAAATGAATATTCTGGTTTATTAATAGGAAATAGTATTTACTCACATTAGTCTGGCATAAGGTCATAACTGTTTGGCGCTTAGCGAGGATCCTTCATTAGACACTATTATAATAATCTATAAGATTATTTTGATAAGTATTTCTTTCTAGTGAAACCTCCCAAATACCGAATAAATGGGGTTAAAAAAAAAGGTCATCTTTTCAATGATTCAAATTTACATAAAAATATAATTAGCTCTTCTTGTTTGACTAAAATATTATAAAAAAAAAAAAAAAAATTCGACTTAGGCTTACTAATAGGCCAACAAAAGTGGATGATGACAGTGGGGGAGGATTGAACTTGGCACTGTAGTATTTAGTATTAACTCTTGAGCCATTTCTTTTTCAAATGTTATCTACTTCCCAAGATCATTTGGAAACCTTTTGACTTTCCGAAATAATGATCATTTAAGTTATTCTTTGTTCGAGAAGTTTTCAGCTTCGATTTAACTTTCTGAAAAGTGGTTATAAAGCAAATTCATTAATTTTATTGCAATAAATTTGAACTTGTTCACATAAATTTTGTGTAATAATTTGATATTTCTTTGCTGTGATATCAAACAATGAAAAGCGATGGCTGTTGACTTTTTCAAATTTACTTGTTGTGAATGATTTTTTTTTTTTGCTTTTATTTTTTTTGCTTTTATTTATTTTTTTTACTGTTATTTATTTTTTTTACTGTTATTTATTTTTTATTGTATTTTTTAATTTTTTAAAGAAACTTGGTTTTATTTTTCGGAATCAACTCAAACCAAACAAAAGCTCTTAAGCATTATTTGCCAACAACACTCAGTATGTATTTTGGCAAATTTCCTTAATGCACAAATTTTCAGATTTGCAATCCTCTCTTCTACCAATCGTATTTTGTTTGTAATATCTGCAGATTACCCCCTACATTCAGACCACCCAAGGGATTTTTTTGACTTCTTTCGAACAATAACACCTGCGACTGAGTATTTCTGCTTTCAGCTTGTATTGAATGATAAGAGGTCGATGATGTTTCATAACACAAATCATGGAGAGACCTTAGGAGAGCAAAGATTTTGTTTTAGTATGTGAACAAGTAAGCCATTGTTTGGAATTATCATCTAAAGAGGTTTGTATAAAGAATCTGCAATGATTTACTTAACCAGCTGGGTTCTTTGGCATAATTCTCACAGAATTTTAATCCTGAGTCTGCATATGCATTGGACATGAGAACATTTTCAGTGGCCATGAATCAAGACAGGATAGACCTTAGATTTGCTTATATAATTTGGTGTTACTGCATTCTGAAAACTTAAAAAATTTTGTGCATGTAATATTTGGGTGGGGTTTACATCCTATTAACTTCTGAAATTTTTGAATTTCTCCTCAGGTTTTTTTTTTTTTTTTTTTTTTTTATAAGCGTTTCACTCTGAGCAAGGCATTTCACTCCCACTACTGCGCAGGGGGCTACATAGAGTGGAGAAAGGATGGTTAGATATAGGAAATGTCAGAAGGGTGGGTGATAGGCGGGTAAGAAGACCGAGAATGAGGGTTGGGTAGATGAGTGTTGGGAGAATAATTGGAAGTTAGTGCGATAGGAGGTATCTATTGACCCTACATTTAAACACCTGGAGATTGTAGCTGTCGGGAAAGCAGACTTGTGGAAGGGAATTCCACAGGCGGGAAGCGCGAGAAAAGAAGCTGTTGGAGTAGAAATTATGCTTACATCTTATCTGTTTAACTGTAAAAGGGTGGGACCTAGTTGCTAATCTAGTATCTCATGCAAATTCGTGCTTAGGCGGCACCAATGATCTAAGTTCATCGGAGCAGAAGCCATGAAAGTACTTGTAGAAGAGGCACAGGGAAGCCACATCACGCCGGTGAGAGAGTGGTTGCAGCCAGTTTGCCAAGTCAGTATCAACCACATTAGAGATTCTCCTTTGTATTTTGTCAAGAAGCCCTAGGAGAGTAGCAGGGGCACCCGACCAGATGTAGCAGTATTCAATACATGGGCGGATGGTAGATTTGTATATGTGCAGGATAGATTCAGACGGGAAAAACTTCCCTGCACAGAGAGCTGACTTTCATAGCGGCAGATTTAGCAATGTATTCGATATAGTCATTCCATTTGAGGTCCGTTGAAAGTGTAAGGCCAAGCGTTTTACTCTCTGGGAGGCAAGCCTGTTCCATGCTAAGGTTCTATTGATTACATTTTTTTACTTCTTACTTATTTTATTTTTTTTTTTTTAGCACAAATATTAGTATTTTTGTTTTATTTCCTAGTCGTCATTGTAATAACAAGAATAACACAAATAACTACAATTACTACTATTACTGTATGAAATAGTTATTTAAATTTGGTTAAATAGAATTGCTTGCTTTTGTTGTAAAGAATCAATTTTTTACAAAAATCTTTAAAACTATTTAGTAATTATCAGTAAATTATTGCAAATAGGCTGTTTGAAAGATTTTAAGACTGAATAATTCTTGATCATTTTAAAAGTTAATGAAAGCTAAAATCATTGAAACTGCATTCCTTGAAAAGTTTTTTTTTCTAAGAAGAACTGCAGCTTTTTAAAGATAAGTTGGAAAAGTTTTCATCATTTTTGAAGATCTGCTTCCAAGAGTGAAATTCCAATATACAACCAATAATGGTATTAGAACCACATTAGAATTCCTGATTATTTTACCTTGATTGAAATAAACTTACTGTTAGGCAGAAATTTACTAATTCATATTTAAGAATTTTTATTGTTTAAGATTTTTCTTTATGAAGTAATGATGTTCGCATTTCTTTTTCTACATGGTTCACAAGTTACCTTTGGATAAACACATATTACACATTTTATATATATATATATATATATATATATAAAGTGTATAATTTAATTACTTAGTTTTTGGTCATAATAAAATTAGACTAGTGCACATTTGTATTAAAGTGTTCAATACAATTATATTGTAGAACTTTTGAATATTTTCTATTTGTAAATGAGTTAATATGTGACCTAAGTTTCTACCATGAGTGGTGTCTTCAGGTGATTTTCAATAACTGATTTTACCATTTACCTTTTTTTTTATGAATGCTCATATAACAGTGGTTTTTTGAATGCTCATGTGGCAGGGAATTTTTGAACACACAATTTTTTAAATTACAAGAAATAACGTTTTCATCCATGGTTGTATGAACTTAATGGGTATTTTTTAGTATGGTTACACTTAGTCATAATTTTCCGTTCTTTCATTCAATAGTTCATTTTTGTTTGGAAATAGCATAATCTCTAACTTTTCTTCCTGGCACAGTCTACATATTTTGCCACCCTTCGTAAGACTTGGCTGTTTTTACTATACTCCACCTTATGCCTGGGTCTTTTCCATATTTTGATTTCAATTTCCACATGTGGCTAGCCAATTTTGTATAGTTTTGTAAGTTTTATATTTTGAATGTCTTTAGTTGATTCCAAATATATTTTATTTTGACCATTTACGTCATGTACTTTTGCCTTGTAAATGACTTCTTTTGTATTGCAAAGTCCTTGAAGTGGACATTTATTTCTGTCCCTGAAGACACCACTCGTGGTAGTAACCTAGGTTGCATAATAACTTGTTTACTAATGGAAAATATATATATATATATATATATATATATATATTATTTTTATCACATTTAGTATAATTAGGCACCAATTGTTCATTTAAATGTGTTTTATTGAAATTGTAGACATTTTACATCTACTAAATTTAACCATCTTTTCTAAAGTGAAAAGTCCTCCACAAATTTGGTTGGTGGTGACACACAAAATATCAACAATCAGGGCTGTCTTCAAGCTTTTGTCACGAGTCATCAGACACTGGGAAAAGATGGTTAAATTTAATTGACGTAGAATGTCTACACTTTTTTATAATACATGTTTGAAATAAACTTGCAAATGGTTAGGGTGATAAAATGTAGCTTGCTTTATATTTGAAAAAGCTATAAGTTCAGGTAAAAAAAAGAAGCAGCGATTTTGAACATTGATCCATTTTTTTTCTTCTCCTTTTCAAGATGGGGGTGTGTCTTTTGAAAGATGAGTGCAATATTATATCTGGCACAATAAACATTCATAAACCAATTTTTCAAAATTGCCAAAGAAGACTTTTACACTTTCTTATCTAACTTGCACTTGTATATCATAAACTTGTATTAGGAAAGATAATGTTTTTATTCTTGTAACTTCAAACTGGAAAAAAAATAGTCATATGATTTCTCCAAGTCTTGCATGCTTTCTTCTTTGTGAAGAGCCAGAGATTGCAAGATAACATGTGTAATATTTAGGGAAAATATTTTTCTAGGAGGAAATAGTTAAAGGTGTTGAATAGAAAAGTGCATAATGTCAAATAAAAAACCTCAAAAGAATTGAAATTGTTTCAATGTCCCTGAAGAATTAACTTGTGTATTTTTGATTATCCAATTTCCATTCAACCTGCCCAAACACGCTAATTAATATTGGCTCTCAAAGTTTCACTGTTTGCCATAATATATCATGACATCAATGTAAATAATGCTGAAACTCATGCAAAGTAGACATGGGGTGGGTTATGGCAGGTTGAACACTGAGAGCTGATATTTATAAGGTAAATTTAGGTGTGTTGAATGTTGAAAGTTAGCACTTAATAGCAAAATTCTCCAACCTTGTCATATATATATATATATATATATAACCTTCCATAAGTAATTGCTCAGGGTAGGAAGCTTATGAGCAATTACTTATGGAAGGTGCTTTATATATATGACACCTTCTATATATATATATATATATATATATATATATATATATATATATATATATATATATACACACACACACATATATTAGGTTACGGTCATATCACGTTGGATACACTGGTTCTCAATCGATCACCAAAGTTAAGCAACATTGAGCCTGGTCAGTACTTAGAGGAGTGGCCACTTTGGAATATCAGGTGCTGTAAGCGTTTATTGACGGATGTGTTGTGGTGCAGTGGATGTCGGTTCGGAAAAGGAAATTGGTGAGCTGAGTTCCAATTCCAGTCGCACACTCTGCATTCACTTACGCACTGGTACCCTTAGGAAAGGTATTAATCCGTCCCTTCCCTCCAGTTATGGGTTAAATATCTGAGGTCTGCTGTTCATGCAATCCATGGCCGAACTTCTGCACCGCTTGTTTGTTATCAGCAGTTGCAAAAAGTGTGGATGGTGCTACATGAGCCTTCACCACTCAAAACAATTCTTTGTGTGGCAATCTAACTGTATTAGACACTCATACGTCGAAATCAATGGGAGAGTCTATAATAATATAATAACAATAATATATGTATATTAAAGTACTTAATAGAGATATATGGTTTGAGATTAATTGTTTAAATTACACAAAAATGAAAATAGTATTAGTATTCATTTTAACAAATATATTTACCAAGATTTGCATGAAAATATTAAAAAGTATATTCATTCACTAAAATCACCATTGGCTTCAACAATGGCCTCCAAATGATATAGAAATCTCCTGGGGAGTTAGGTAGCCATATGTAAGGGGGTGATGTGGTCACAGAAATCGACTGACAGCTATGACTGGGTTCTCATGCTTGTGTGACATGGTGCAGAATCATGTTACCAGATATAGTGTCTTTCAACAGCCACCCTCTTTACCTATAGCAACACTTCCTTCTTAAAGCACTTGATGTAGGCCTCTGTATTGAGTCTGAGGCTCTGTGGCAAGATGAATGTCATTAGACTTTTCAACTTTTTCAAATACTGTGCACTGTCCTCAGATCAGCACCGAAACGATCTGAAATATTTCAAAATTTCTGGCAGAGTGAATTATGTCTTAATGCTCTTTTCATCACAGATGGTGCCCAACTTACCCTACTGTAGTGTGCAATCGACAGAAACAAATGCACGTGCAAAATTATAACAAGTAAATAGTGACAATTTACCCTTTGCACAATGAATGTGTGTGTGTGTGTGTGTGTATATATAATGTTCTCTTCAGCAAACTGTGTTAAAATTAAAGTATCCTTTTTGCAGCATGTGTGAAATAGAATTTTACCCTATATCTTGAATAAAGGGTAAAATTATTTTTCTTAACCTGTGGGGTAAAACAAGATCTATGGAATTACAGTTCTAATGGTGTACTTCATGTGGGTGCTACTTTTACTGTCAAATGGTGTTTCTTTAGGTGTTTTTTTTTTTTTATCTTTCAGAGTTGACAATAAATGAGAAGTTGCCCTCCTTAAATAAATAAAAAAAAAATCCATTCTAATTCAGATATAAATAAATATTAAGTGACACAGTTTTGTTTACATGTTTTTCTCTTTCCTTCCCATCATGCATCTGATCTCTTTTCATTAAGTAATGTTTTTAAGTATGGCTACACCCAAACGTGAAATAGTGATTATATTTTTTTCTTTCATTTCTTTTTTTTTTCCGAATCAGAATGAGTGATGACAACAACACTGAATGGCGGAATAATGAAGTAGCACCCAATTGTTGCTTTTGTTGAGACGACGCTTTGCTTTCCTCTTTCTTCTTGGTGTTCATTCTCTTTAATTAATCAGAGGCGAGCAGCAGCAACGATATGGTTAGGGTTTGGCTGGTTTAGAAAGAAACCCACCCACCCAACAACCAAGAGTTTTAAATGAAGACTCTTTTGTCAGACTTTTTTCCAATCACATCAACCTCGTCTTGATCACAGATGTGAGTCTGTCTCTGCAGGTGCACTTAGCTGATCTTCTCAAACAGCTTTTTTGATTTTGTACCCCCAGTACTGAGGAATTCAAGTTTTACGCTGCAATAGACATTGGTTGCCTCTCTCTGAGAAAGTTTAAGAAAGAAAAACAAAGTTGCTGATACATTAATTTCCTGGTACGATATCTGCATCATACTTATCACCATAGCTGTTATACTGTCGGGTGTTTATTATTTGCAATATCCTTGGAATTTTGAATTGAAATCCTTTATTAAATACACAGAGAATGACTTCTCATTTCTTGGTGCTAGAATATATCTTGCATGAATTTTTATCTGTTAATTTGTCTTTTCCACTGAATCAGAGTATGAATTATTTTTTTTACTTAACTCAGAGATAGAATAAATGATTAGGTTAGAAATTCTTAGCAAATACGTAGAAGAAAATTTGACTATTGTTTAATCTAATCTTATTTATAAACGGAACTTTGTGTCTGTGCGTGTCTGTTATCTATAGACTCTGAAATGGCTGAACCAATTTTCTTGAAAATTTACACAGTTGTACTATAAGCATCTGCAAGTGTTCTTAGCTAAGTTTTGTGTCAAGGTATCCCCGATAAATATCGAAAATCGATAATTGAAAAAAATCGGGTTATAGAAGGAGTGGTCAAATTTTAATCAAATTTGATACACTCATAGACAAAGACATAATAAACGATATACAGAAGTTTCAAGGTTGCAGTTCTTATAATAGTGCAGAAAATCGATTATATATATATATATATATATATATATATATAAAAGGCAAAATGGTTGTGTGTGTGTCTGTTTATCTGCCCATATGTCTGTATTTTTTCAGCCCATTTATTTTAGTTTTTGCTTCAGTTTTGGCTCTAAGTAGGTATAATTGTAGTTCTTAGTCTCAGCCATGATACCATTTACTCAGAGGACTTATTTAGCCTTCAAAATTCAGTTTATGACAAAAAAAAACTTGTTTGATATCGAGACCAGGAAATCAAAATTTGACTTACATCCATTCATTTTTCTTTCAGTCTATGGTTTTGCTTTAACTGGAAACAACTATTGCTTTTTAGTCTTTCATGCTAACATCCAAAGAGTCTGAGCTCCAGGACCATAGATTAGTTTTAAAGCTTTCATTACACCCGAGCAACGCCGGGCTATACTGCTAGTAATGTATAGAAGGGTTTTCTGGGCATGTGCTAGTTCCAATATTTATAGTAACAATTTATACAGACATGCCACAACACCAAAAATAGAGGACAGTGAAGCCTAGTTTTCATCTGTCTTATGCTTAAACTTAGCTTTTGTCAGTCTCTGTTCTGACACAAGAACTGAAATATTGTCAGCATAGGCAGAGTACCCGGCCAAGATAGTAGCACCAGGTAAAGAAATTCTGTCTCATTCCAGGTTCATCTTCAACTTGTAAAGGAAATGCTCCAACACAAGGACGTATGGCAAAGGCAAAAGCAGACAGCTTTAACAAATGAAGTGAGACAATATGAAAGATTTCGATCTTGCTCTATTCACTTCTACCAGTACACTGGAGATGTATTCAGAAGTCAGATCCCAAGTGCAAAAACACAACCTGAAACAGGCAGCTTCCAGAAATTGATGGTCAACACTATCAAATGCCTTGGACTGATCTAAATTGATCAATGTAGCTTAATTGTTGACTTTATCAATGATCAAGCATACCAAATGTAGGTTATCCTGATCTTCTTCAACACTTCCCAAATTTCTTCCTTCATTATGTGACCCTTGCAATCAGCTCCTTCAGTCACCTTCAGGTGAGGGAAGTCAGTTATATAGTTGTCGAACTGGGCTGTACTTAGACGAAGTTCGTGGTGAAAAATTCTGAAAGTAGTTACCAAATTCTGAAAGTAGTTACCAAATTCCCCACATATGTCCTCATTGATTCCCAGTTTTCCTATTTGGTGATTTGACATTTGCAATACACTGATCAGAGATGCTGCAAAGATTTTTCCACACGCAATTCTGTAGCCACTTTTGTTGCCTTGTCAGACATTCTTTTTTACCTAACTCTGACTACAAAAGCTTTTGGTCCTTCTTTAAAAAAAAAAAAAGTTCTGACTCATTGGGGTTTATTTGCCCAATGCCTGTGAGGAGCTGGCCTTCTTTTGTGCAAATTGATCAGTTTGTGATATTGTCAAGATATTAGTTTTAGCAGATGATTGGAATGCTAACACATAAAAATAAGTAAATTTCCTCTAAAATGTAGGAATTACATAAAAGGATAAATCAATCAATCATTCACAAAGGTGGGAAAAAGAAAAAATTTGAAATAACTAAAAAAAAAAACTGAACTAATTAAACTTTCAGGAAAAAAAGGTGTAATTTTTGAAAAAAAAAAAAGAAAAGTAAAATGGAGTCTGCCTGAGGACGAAAATAAAGACTTCAAGGACACGAAAAGAAGAGTTTAAAATAAAGACACTAAAATATAAAACTGCCTTAAAGATAAAACACAAAAGTCTAAAATTGTTGTTAATCTAAATGAAAATCAGTCGGGCCAGTGTCGATTTCAGAATGGTAACTTAAAATCATAAAAGGCAGTAGAAATTCTTTGGACAAATAAAAAGTGGCTGAAGGGCTTAGAAAATTTGAACCTTCACAGGGTTCATTATGTGCAAGAGAGATAAACGTATTGCATGATTTGACTGGCAAGCTTGTGTGAATGAATGGCAGAAAAGGGAGGAATCTTAGCAAAGAGAAAAACTAAAGACCACGAGAAATAGGAAGTTGTGGAAAGCCACAATTGTTTTTGCTGAAGGAATATGACCCATAGAAAATATCTAAACTTATTTATAAATCAAACTTTGTCTCTGTGTCCGTTACCTAAAGACTCCAAAATGGTTGAATCTATTTTCGTGAAAATTTACACAGTTGTACTATAAGCGTCTGCGAGTGTTCTTAGCTAAGTTTTGTGTCAAGGTACTCTTGATAAATATCAAAAATCGATAATCAGAAAAATTGGGTTATAGAAGGAGTGGTCCGATTTTAATCAAATTTGATACACTCATAGACAAAGACATAAGAAACGGTATTCAGAAGTTTCAAGGTTGCAGTTCTTAAAATAGTGCAGAAAAAAATCGAGATATATATATATACTAAGGCAAGATGTTTGTGTGTGTGTCTGTCTATCTGCCCGTATGTCTGTATTTTTTTTTTTTTTTTCAGGCCTTTTTTTTTAGTTTTTGCTTCAGTTTTGGCTCTAAGTAGGTATAATTGTAGTTCTTAGTCTCAGCTATGATGCCATTTACTCAGAGGACTTATTTAACCTTCAAAATTCAGTTTACAACGAAAAAAACTTATTTGATATCGATACCAGGAAATCAAAATTTGACTTACATCTGTTCATTTTTCTTTCCGCCTACAGTTTCGCTTTAACTGGAAACAACTATTGCTTTTTAGTCTTTCGTGCCAACGTCCAAAGAGTCTGAGCTCCAGGACCATGGATTAGTTTTAAAGCTTTCATTACACCCGGGCAACGCCGGGCTAGCCTGCTAGTATCTTATAAAATAGGATAAACATTGGAAAGCATTCTCATATAGAAGTGAGTGTATAATATCCAGTCATCAACAAGTTTAAAACCATTTCGTAATTTTTCTCTTTTAAAATTAAAAATGACAAAGTAACAAACAATTTATGAGTCTGACTCAGAAATTTGTACCTGACTATTATTATAAATAATCCAGTAGTCAGTATTTTGTATGACCTCTTTTTTTTTTTTTTTTCTTTTCCTACTTGGATGTCTCTCTAGGAGGGGAGGTGAGAATCAAGTTGTCATGTTAGTCATCCTAGATTTCTTTTATCCTGAATAAGAGCCACTCAGTATTTCAATACTCGAATGTTGTTTTTGATAATTTCCCATAAATTTTCAATTAGGCTCAGATCTGGTCTGTTTCTCAGCTAAATAATTTGGCTCAAAAAATTCTGAACACTGTCACAATAGCTGCTAATTTGTCAAGGACAAAAATATTTTGACCATTAACCATGTGTGAATAATAGCTGATGCCATGACAAAAGCTATTGCATCATACAATCTCCTATGATGCAATAAACTTTTTTTTTATAGGTAAGTAGTCTTAAAAATTTGTTAATATACTTGCTCAACAGTGGATACTCCTGTTGCGAAGTCAATTGAATTTGAAATAAGGTGAGGTTGGATTGGTAGTCTCTGATACACACCTGACGATTGATGTCTGTGGCTAGCCAGTTGCTGTTGTATGTAGCATAACTTCTCTGCTTTCTGTCCAGTTTATTTCTCTTTTGCAGTAGTTTCATGCACTTATGTACCATTGTGCCATATATTCAAATTTCCAGTTGTCTTTTCCCAAGTGTTCAACCTGGTATTTTTTGGATTGAGTTCTTCATACAGTGCAAAAAAAGGCCATGTTTGGCATAGTGATCATGCTCCTGGTATTGTTGCTAAGAATAATCTCGCTTCAGGAAATTTCTAAAATCTAGCACAAGCTTGTAAAAGATACTGAATATGCAAGCTTTCCACACCATAATCTTAGTGGCTACATTGTTTAACCCAAGTCTCATGGCTGACCAGTCAGTCAGTTAAGTGCCATACGTGGTAAATGCTTGGGTGATCATATCTCGAAAGAGACATGACTGACTAAGCAGAAGATTATCCCACAGTAGGTTGCTATTGCTTTCTGTGGTAGACTGGTTGCCATCCAAGGCTATAGAACCCAATCTGTCCTGTTATTTAACCCATAACTGGAAGGAAGAGATGGATTAATACCTTTCACAAGGGTATTTGCGCGTAAGTGAATGCAATGAATTCAACTGGAATTTGAACTTGGCTGCCTGATTTCTCGTTTTGAGCCGATATCCACTGTACCACAACGCACATCCGGCTGACCACGTGTAGTTAAAAAAAAAACCCCAAAAAACTCCCAGGATCTCCATCGTTCTTCCTTAACTTCTTCCTCTCTTGCAACCTTTCATGTACGAAACTATCAAACAAAAATTTATAGTCAATCATTGTTGCTTTTCTTCTTTACCATAATTATTCTCTCTTTCTGCAATATCTTTTAATAAAAGACATCGCCACCTGTCACTGCCACTTTTTCTTCCCTTGCACAAGATAAGAGACATTTTATTTTCTCTTTTAACTACAGGCCCTAATGATCCTAAAAGATCATTTCATATAACATAGTTTTGTGCCCAGGTTGACACTTTACCCTCTCTCTGCAATCTTTGTATCGGTGCTTTTTTTTTGATGGCTTTGCCCCTATTTCTTCTGCTATTTGGATTCTGGCTAGCACTTCCTCATCAGTATTTCCCTACTTCTACATGTAGGTGAAAATTGACTTTTGCAGTACTGTTCCCTTTCTCTATTAATGTTTCTATAGGCAATATCTTCTCCGGGTTATTGGTTTCACAGTCCGATGGTGTCATTCCACTAATCTATTTCCCATTGTCCTGTATGCTGCTCTCTCATCGGTCATTTAAGTGCCATACGTGATACACACTTTGAGTGATCATGTCTCGAAAGAGACATGACTGACTGGGCAGAAGATCATCCTGCAGTAGGTTGCCATTGCTTTCTGCAGTAGACTGGCTGCCAGCCAAGGCTATAGAACCCAATTTGTCCTATTTGACTCATTAGTAGCTTTTTTTTGTCTTATTGCTCTTCATCAGTGCAGTTTTTAGGACTGCCACCATAATTCTTGGTGTGGCATTGAGTCCAAACCCCAACCATGTCAAGCAGTAAATTTCCCCTTATAGTACATAAGCTGGTACTGTCATAGCATCTTTGTGCCTTAAAACTGCGGGTAGGCCAACCTATGGTCTAAGATTGTAGTTCTTCTCGCCAATTGCCTCCCCTTATTTTTTCACGACACACATTGATTATGTTGCTCCTAATATGGCACTCTACATAATGGTTCAATTCTCAAAAAGTCTAATACTGACTCTACTTTCCTTTTTTTGTAGCTTGGACCCCTGCCATTAATGATAACACTCCTTTTACCTTTCTGTGGTAAGCGAATACCCTGTGTAATCCATCTTTGTATGCCTTTCTCAAGCTTTGCTCTTTTCTTTTCACGAATCCTTGTAGTACATACTTGTTTTTTCAATACTGGAGACGCTCCTATCTAATTCCATCCTACAGTCCGTTTCTTTCCATTGAACTCTATAAAGGCCTTGTTTCCAATTTTGTAAGTGTTCAGAACTTTTGGGCAAAGATGACATAATGTACCTCTCCAAATTTCTCTGCCATTTTTTAACAGTACCATCTCCCAGCGTATTGAGCGTATCTATTTGGACAATAATGCCTCCATTTTTATCCTTTTCTCCCTACTTTTATCTCCATTTGTCAGATTCCTTGACACTTTACCTCCCTTCTGTCAACTGCTTTCACAGTGCCAACTCTCATACTATCTTCTCACAAGCTTGAAATCAAGTGGTTGTGCAGCCGGTATCAAAAAGAGCTGCCACTATCACTTCTCCCATTGACATTTCTATGATTGGCAGTGGTTGGTACTGCACCTTTGTTCTATTGATTGGTTAGCTACTAGTGCACAAGTACCCTTGTCCATTTCCCTGAGCCTGAGGACAATACTTCACAATTGTAGCATATAACTTACAATCTTGATGGATCCTTAAAGTCACTAATTAGGTGCAATCGTCAACATCTCTAGCATCTAACACATGCTGATTCCATATGACCATTGTTTTCTTTTGGTCTCATACTTTGTGCCATTGCTGCCTCTGTTTTGGGCTCTCAAAGTCTTTTGATGACCAAGAGCCTTGCAGCTGTTTCATTTCACAGAGGTCCGTCTTTTCTACATCAAGTACTTGTTACAGCACCACAGATACACTGTCTGAGAAGCTCGTCATGAAAGCTAATTTCACTATCTGATCTAGTCTTCTCCCCAAATATCCTGCCGGCCCTTTTGATATTATTGGCATAGACATCCACTAATTCCCCATTCCACTTTGTTCTCTTGAGCTTTTCACAAGCTTCAAAGAGCTCCTCAGTGAGTGCTTTATTCAATCTGTCCTTGTACAACTGGTCCTCATGGAAGAAAACTAGTAAGATCTGGCACTTTTTGAAGCTGGGTGATCAATTTCACCATCATTATCTTCCACACCACTGCCACCTTCTCTGTTTGATGGTGGTATCACATCTCTACCCAGTCTCACCATTCGAAAGTACATATTGCCAAAATAGCAAGTAGTTAAAGTAAATATATATATATATATATATATATATATATATATATATATATATACACTTCTCCCAACATGTCTATTGTCCATCATTACTCTTAAATCTCTTACGTCCTCTATCACAAGTTTTAACATATGAAACAACCAAACAGAATTGCCTGATTCATATTTTCAGTTGAGCTTTATTGCTTTTCTTATAATTTTTCTCTTTCCATGATATCCTTCTATAAAAGAAATTGCCACTACTTCTTTTATGAGGTAAGAAACATTCTTCATTTAAACTACAGCATGGTAATTATTTTTTCTGTTCACCTGTTCTACTCTAGGGCAAGTTGCTCCAGACTAACCATTTCAAGTAAGTGAATTTATCACCTTCAGAATGTGGTCTCCAGTGCTGATGTAGTTTTCTCCAATGATCTGCCTGATAACTTGTGTGATAACTGATGAAGCCAGACTCCTGTCAAACATGTGCCAGAATGCTGGCTAGCCTCTGGAGACCCTTTGGTGTCTCAAACACAGCCTGACATCAATGAAGATTATCTTCTAGATTAGAACTTGAAACATTTTAGTCTTTGCACTGACGAATGAGATTAAAGATCTTACAATCAAATCTAATGTCCAGGTATATTTTATTAGTTTGTCTTAAAGCATATGACAGCCTGATAGAGAAGAAAATCTTTTAAAAGCATTGTAACAAAGCCATAGAACCAAAGAAGATCTGTCAAGTTATATTGTCATCCTAGAGAGAGATGAGATTCAGCAATTTTAGTGGGCATCTGATCTCTTTCTCAGAAGTGGGAACAGATTCCCTCTGCTAGACGAGTCAAAAACATTAGTTAGATCAATAAAAGCAATATATTGCTTCTGTAAGCGGACTGATTTTTTCTCTATTCTGTTTTTACTTTTGGTAACCCTCCTCCGTCCTGTTTTTGCTTTCAATTTCTGTGCCAATATCCATTACCTGGTTTGTTTACCCCTCCCCATGTTCATTTTTTGCAATAAAATACAACCTTATATTATACAGCTACCTAGTGTCTTTTTAATTTTTTTTAACAAAAGATCTGCACAGGGGTAGCCAAGTTTTTAATTTAAAAATTTATGTAAAAAAACTTTTTGGAAAAAAAAAACAAATTTAATGATATATTTTTATGTTCATATATTGGAGTATATTAAATTTTTAATAACAAGATCAGAGATATTTATTAAATTTTGAAAGTGAATAAAAAGAATTCAAATGAACACTAAATAATTTATGATTGAAAATTACATGAAAATCTAAATTATGTTTCAGATTTGTAATTTGTCTATAATTGCATAAAATTGGTTGCCTAACCTTTGTTGTTCATTATCGTCTTGTAACTCTTTGAACGAGAAAGTCATGTCAATAGTGGAGGTCTCTGCACTGAATGCACATTGGGATGCAGAATAATCCTGATCTACTTTTTGTCAATGTTATAATGTAAGCAAAGAGTGCATTGAAATTTGGGGGAGGCACATAATGGATTGAAACTCTTATCAACTAGGCAGAGCGGGGAAGAGACAGGAAGCAACAATAATGACAATGTCTTGGAAACAACAGTAACTTTAGGAACAAAGTTCCCAATGGGACCGACTTCACAAGACACTGTCTTGCCAACTGCTGGTTTTTTTTGTTGCTTTTATTAACATAAAGCATCTTACAAAGACTTTGATCTTGACCAGTTGTAGAGAGGTCCGTATCTAGATGTGCCAAACTGTCCTGCTGCTAATGGAGAGAAACCCAGATATAACTGGTATTGACAAACATGTCCACATGTTTGTCAGGTGCCTTTTTTTGTGTCTGTACCAATGTGTTTTCACCTCAGCTTTCTTGGAACCAGTTAAGTACCATATGTGAAACACGCTTGGGCAATCATGTCTTGAAAGAGACATGACTGACTGGGCAGAAGATTATCCTGCAGTAGGTTGACATTGCTTTCTGTGGTAGACTGGTTGCCATCCAAGGCTATAGAACCCAATCTGTCCTGTTATTTAACCCATAACTGGAGGGAAGAGATGGATTAATGCCTTTCCAAAGAGGCACATAAGTGTAATGTAAGGAATTCAACTGGAATTCAAACGCGGCTCCCTGATTTCTCATTCGGATCCGATATCCACTGCACCGCAAAACCAGCCAAAAACCATGATAAAGGTAGCTGAGCTTTTTGTCTACATATCTGGAAATAGAGGCAAGGCTGAAATCTTTGCAAGTGAGTGAAGATATTTTTTACCATATTTCGCTAAAACTTCTAACCCTGCTTATTGCCAGTTTTCTTTTGAATCAAATATCCTACCAGATATAAAGTATTCTTGTTTTCAAATGTCCAAATATTCCCAATTCAGTCTTACATTAGAAACACTTTCACTTGTGATGTTCTAAAAAGAAGAAACTATAAAATTACACAACCTTATCCATTTCGATTCTTAGATATCTGTTTTGAATCCATTTCAATTCTTAGATATCTGTTTTGGATCCATTTCGATTCTTAGATATCTGTTTTGGATCCATTTCGATTCTTAGATATCTGTTTTGGATCCATTTCGATTCTTAGATATCTGTTTTGGATCCATTTCGATTCTTAGATATCTGTTTTGGATCCATTTCGATTCTTAGATATCTGTTTTGGATCCATTTCGATTCTTAGATATCTGTTTTGAATCCATTTCGATTCTTAGATATCTGTTTTGAATCCATTTCGATTCTTAGATATCTGTTTTGAATCCATTTCGATTCTTAGATATCTGTTTTGAATCCATTTCGATTCTTAGATATCTGTTTTGAATCCATTTCGATTCTTAGATATCTGTTTTGAATCCATTTCGATTCTTAGATATCTGTTTCGAATCCATTTCGATTCTTAGATATGTTTCGAATCCATTTCGATTCTTAGATATGTTTCGAATCCATTTTTGTTCAGTTGATCCAATAAGGAATTTAGTATTCAGCTGAATATAAAGATTAATGGCAGCAGACTTCTGATTTTGACAATCTGCTCCATTCCAGCGCCTAAATCACCTTTGTTCAAGAGTTTATTGGATTTCTTATTTCTTCAGCTCTTTCAGAGAATTTAAGTGCTTAACATTTCTTTGAAATGACAATTTACAATTCTCACTAATTCCCATTATAATTACTGTGATTGTAAAATTGTGGCCTAAGTAACAAGATTAATGAGACAAGATTTTAACGACGTCAATTAGTAAAACTACTGTTAATTATAGTATAATTATTAGAATTATTTGTAGAGAGAAAAAAGTATTTACGAATATATCGGGCACATGCTGTCAGTAATTACTGAGTAGAGGCAGCTTGTGACTTTAATGCAGTAAATCAACAAAAAATAAAATATTTTTACATTTTACACATAAGAATCCAAGAGAAACGTTCATAATTTTGTTAGATTAGGTGCATATTGTGCAACAGAAAGAAAATGTTGCTGCTGGCCTATTTTATTCAGAGTAGGCACTGCCTACTTAGACAGCATATTGTGTGTGTGTGTGTGTGTGTATATATATATATATATATATATATATTAGTCATCCATATACAAGCCCGTTTCACTGTATCACAGCTCATCAGTGTGGCTAGACATATCCACTTGCTTCTGGCCGGGATCGAAACTCGACCGATTTGTTGTCAGTCGCAATACTAACCATGAGGTTAATACACACACACACACACACACACACACACACACATGCGTGTGTGTGTGCATTAACCTCATGGTTAGTGTTGTGATTTTTTTATAAATGGTTATATGGTGCTAAATCATTCATTATCTTCATGAGGAAAAAAAATTTAGTCCTTAATATTTCTGGTGATCTAGCAGGGTTTTTTTTTTTTTCTTACTTTTCATTAAAATGAAACAAAGTTTGTAAATTTAGTTCAGGTTTTGATGCATTATGAAATGAAACCTGAACATTCTGATTGGTCAATACACTTGTTTCAATTTGAGGTTAAATCAGTTAAAGTTTTGTGCTTTTCTAAACATCTGGAATTCTGATATCTTGGCTATCGATCAATACAATAAATTTCCAATTTGTATGAAATGGAAAAATGACTTAGACTGAAGTTCCAAATATTGATTCCATTTTGTCACATGGGTTGACATTAAACAATTCAAATGGTTAAATTTTGATCACAAAAAAAAGAAAATTAAAAAATAGATTTAATCATGAACAATGTAAGTGCAGATAAGATAATTCATTTTGTTTTTAAAACCAAGATAGAGCCCATCTGAAAGTGTTTAACTAATTCAAAGGAATGATAATTCTGTGTTTGAATCTTTCAAATTAAATCAAATGTAGTCAGTTATTTTTTTTTAATCATATCACCCCGAGCAAGGCGGTAATGCCACTGATGTGCAGGGGGCTAAGTAAGAGTGAAAACATTGGAAAAGAGAAAGCCGGAAACCACATCCTAAACAGGGAACAAGGGATGAGCCTCTTCACCTGTTCAATAGACGTGGGTGGAGTGTGAACCGGGCAATAGTATTGGCAAAAATAAATTCTTCTATTCCCTTGAACTTAGAAAATAAAGAAACAAGTCTTTATTTTCTTTATTTTTTGAATCCTGCAATCATATTTGAATAAATCTGACTTTATGAGGAGTAATTATTTTTAATGGCAAACTCTCTTCCTCAATCGCATATGACATAGATGGATAGTATGACATTTTCACCCTCGTTAATTTGACTTATACGTTACATGTACATGTATAGATAGTAGGAAGAAATATAATAATAGTATTAATCGTTAACTGACCATAAGTAGGTAAGGGAAGTGGAAGACACGTTTGCCCATGGGTTAGAAAGTAAAGACCTTTTTTTTTTCTTGGAAGATGCCCTTGGCTGTGGGCTAGAAAAAAATAAACCTCTTCTTGAAAGGCAATCCACATGACGAGAAAGAAAAGGCACAAAAGAGCAAAGATGAAAACCAAGCTGAATGAATCAGATGTGCCAATAAGAATTTGAATCCCAGTTTTGCTAACTTTAAGTGAGAATATCAACTTCTACTTAAAGAAATCGTCTCCAATGAAAATATCGATTTTTCACATGAAGCTCAAAGACGATTCTATTGATGCAGAAATATGGTTTCATTTATTTGCTTCTGAAATACACTGGTAAGAATGTTGTTTTTTTCCGGTATTCATAAATGAAGATTATGAACATTCTTTTGTCAACTGAGGGAGATGTCTTCGACATCTTTGGACAGTTTAATCTCCTTCCTAAACACACGTATGGATTTTTAGAAGTAATGCATACACTGCATACTCACTTGGTATTCTCCCTCCCTGCTGTCGAATATTGTATGTTGGAATTTTGAAATATTGAAATTCATTTTTGTTATTCAAACCACTCATTGTTCATTCATTTTGCCACTGATAATTTTCTATTTATCTCCTTGTACATTTCTCTACTCCTTTTCGACATGAAAATACAATTGATAGAACCCGAACTAATTTGAACAATAATTTTATTTTAAACATAACAAACCAAGACTTTGTATGGGATCCTAATGAAATCAGGATTTGCCCCTTTGCTTGTATGTAACAAAATTTTAATCTCATCTGGGATTTGTAACAAAATTTGAGGCTGGTCCAGTGTTTGTAACATATATGATAAAAAAAAAAGTGATCAGTCACTTAAAAAAAAAATCTTTATGCAAAAATTCCTTTTTTATTATTTATTTTTTAATTAGTCTCTACTCTATGAATGGATCTCTTCATCTGTTCCTTGACATGAAATAATGAAAACAAAATGACACAATAAATGGTAAAACAAATAAGTTTTTATTATGTTTTTTTTTCTATCCTGTGTCTTTCTAATGGAAACCACTCTATAGAATCAACCTCACCCCTCATTTTAGTCAAATG
Organism: Ascarosepion bandense; assembly: GCA_037127315.1. Classification (NCBI taxonomy): domain Eukaryota; kingdom Metazoa; phylum Mollusca; class Cephalopoda; order Sepiida; family Sepiidae; genus Ascarosepion; species Ascarosepion bandense. Next base: position 3,438,373 of record JBBBDQ010001500.1, read on the forward strand.
TTTTTTTTTTTACAGTTTTTGTTTAAATACCATGTGCTGAATATTTTAACAAGGTAACTTAAAAAAGCTTTGAAATGGCATAATAGTTATCAGCATCAAAATTGAAATTGATGAATAGAGTTCAAATTTCATTTGTGACTATATTTTCATTTGCATTAATCCTCTAGGTAAAAGCATGAATCCACTATCCCTGTATTAGTATCATCAGATATTTTTAAAGGACATCTTGTCATTGACAGGGCAGTGTTAAAGTAGTAAAAGAAAGTCTAGTTCTGTCAAAGATAGAAAAAGTTAGGCTCCCTGTGCCTCTTCTACAAGTACTTTCATGGCTTCTGCTTCGATGAGCTTAGATCACTGGTGCCGCCTAAGCACGAATTTACACAAGATACTAGATTAGCAACTAGGTCCCACCCTTTTACAGTTAAACAAATAAGATGTAACCATAAATTCTACTCCAACAGCTTCTTTTCTCGCGCTTCCCGCCTGTGGAACTCCCTTCCACAAGTCTGCTTTCCCGACAGTTACAATCTCCAGGTGTTTAAATGTAGGGTCAATAGACACCTCCTATCACACTAACTCCCAACTATTCTCACAACACTCTCATCTACCCAACCCTCATTCTCGGTATCCTTACCCGCCTATCACCCACCCTCTGACATTTCCTATATTTAATCATCCTTTCTCCACTCTACGTAGCCCCCTGTGCAGTAGTGGCAGTGACATGCCTTGCTCGGGGTGAAACGCCTATATAAAAAAAACAAAAAAAACAACATCACCCGTTATATTAAATTACCTGTTTGATCATTTATCAGAATTTGGTTCCATTCATTACTAACCTTCATTTGTCAATAGACAGTAATAGTAATAGTAATAGTGCAAAATCTTTATTGGGAAATCATTTCTATGTACAGTAACAGGATCTGACCAAAGTGAAGGCTTCTGATTGGTGAAAGGAAAGCAGGATATGCTGGAGTTTAGATGGCCTGTTGTCAATTCCTCAGTGGGAAACCCAATGCTGAATCAGCAGACTTAATCAGTAATTGGTCAGGGGGTTCTTTTTCTTACTCCATTTATTTTTGGAAGGGTGTAGTAGGCATAATTTTTTTTTTTTTTTTTTTCAAGTAAGAGAAAAGGATGTCAACAAATACTATCTTTTCTGCAGTGTGTCTCCCTGTTGAAGTCACAGGTACACAATGTAATCGGAAAAAAAAACTCCCATCAAAGCTCTTGATTTCTCTATTGCCACAACTGTACTGCCCCTTTTTGCTTGTCTTTTATCAAAATTTAGACAAATGGAATACTTCATCTTTGGGATTCCCCACTCATGTGTTTCAAACCACCGTTTGGGTTTGGATTGTTTCATACTAATGTTCAGATTAGTTAGATACAGTTTGAAAATATATTCACTACAATTATAATTTTTCTATTTTTGTCTTTCCTATCAATTTGAGAGCTACAAAAGACAGGAAATTGGGGAGAGACATGATTGGCCACGTCCTGAAGGGACATGGAATATAGAACAATTTAGTGATAAAATTAGATGAGATGTTTGATGAGAAAATAAAATTAAAATAAGACAAAGAAGGAAAAAAAGCTATTTATGTTGGAAGGAACGAGTCGAGTTTGTTGGACAGTAGGTAAACTGCTTGATTGGTTGATCCAACGCAAAGTGGTAGCCATTTTTTAGTTTTGAAGCCATCATTGCATTTTTATTTTTATGATTAAGCTGTTTGGGATTTTTAAACATAGAAATGATGCATTTTCTTTTTTTTAATCTACAAATATTTAAATCTAAACTTATTTATAGATGGAACTTTGTCTGTGTGTGTGTGTGTGTGTGTGTGTGTCCATTACCTATAGACTCAAAAGGCTGAACCAATTTTCTTGAAAATTTACACAGTTGTACTATAAGCGTCTGCGAGTGTTCTTAGCTAAGTTTTGTGTTGAGGTACCCCCGATAAATATTGAAAATCGATAATCGAAAAAATCGGGTTATAGCAGGAGTGGTCCAATTTTAATCAAATTTACTACACTCATAGACAAAGACATAAGAAATGGTATTCAGAAGTTTCAAAATTGCAGTTCTTACAATAGTGCAGGAAATTGATTTTATATATAAAAGGCAAGATGTTTGTGTGTGTGTGTCTGTTTATCTGCCTGTATGTCTGTATTTTTTTCATCCCTTTTATTTTAGTTTTTGCTTCGGGTTTGGCTCTAAGTAGGTATAATTGTAGTTCTTAGTCTCAGCCATGATACCATTTACTCAGAGGACTTATTTAGCCTTCAAAATTCAGTTTACAATGAAAAAAAACTTATTTGATATCGATACCAGGAAATCAAAATTTGACTTACATCCATTCATTTTTCTTTCAGTCTACAGTTTTGCTTTAACTGGAAACAACTATTGCTTTTTAGTCTTTTGTGCCAATGTCCAGAGTCTGAGCTCCAGGACCATGGATTAGTTTTAAAGCTTTCATTACACCCGAGCAATGCCGGGCTATACTGCTAGTTATTTTATAAAGAGCTGCTTTTGGGTAATTAAAGTTTTAAGATAATTATGCAGTACTTTTGTGTAAAACTTTCAGTGCTCTCAATAGACTGTTAGAGATTTATCACAGACAAAAAGATGTCATAAAAATGTAGGTATCCTTGACAGAAACAAGAAATTCTGAAGAACTATGATCACCTCCAACCTGAAGACACACAATTTACATGATTTTTGCATTTTATTTATTGTTTGCATTTTCTGAAGTCAATGCTTTCATTCTGTAGTCATATACAATTTTCTATAATTGAGTCAAGATTTGTTTATAATCTGTGAAAATCTCCATAAACCAGTTCATTGTTTAAAGTTCTTGTGAAGATTTTATAAAAATAGAATTTCTGTCAAGAATAAAAGTAATATAATTTCAAGAGAAATCCTTGGAGAGTTTCCTCTTTATTTAATGTGATCTCATGAAATGTTCTGGAATGTGGGTATGAACTGAATCTGTCATTATCAGAAATAACAATTCTTGTATGAAAAAAAAACAAACTATAACTGCGATGTTCTATAATTCTATTAATACATAAGTTTAACTCATGGGATGTGGAAGTGTGTAGATACACATCATCAGCAGCAGCAGTGTCTCTTTCACTTTCCATGATTCACTGATATTTCAACTGACAAATTGTTTGGTACTTTTGCCATAATGCTTGGCGTTAATCTGTCTTTAAGGATTCTAAATTTCAGAACAGGTGATTTTGGCCGACTTGATTTCAACTAATTTTGCTCACCAAGCTGCCCAGTGCAAAGCAAGGGTTGGATTTGGGTCAACTTGAGTGAAATTAATCAATTCTCTTGGTAGTGATTGTTAAATGTGAATATTTTCTTTTTTTCCTTTTCTTTTTTCTTTTTTTCTTTTTCTATTTTCCTTTTCTTTTTTTCTTTTTCTATTTTCCTTTTCTTTTTTTCTTTTTCTATTTTCCTTTTCTTTTTTTCTTTTTCTATTTTCCTTTTCTTTTTTTCTTTTTCTATTTTCCTTTTCTTTTTTCTTTTTCTATTTTCCTTTTCTTTTTTTCTTTTTCTATTTTCCTTTTCTTTTTTTCTTTTTCTATTTTCCTTTTCTTTTTTTCTTTTTCTATTTTCCTTTTCTTTTTTTCTTTTTCTATTTTCCTTTTCTTTTTTTTTTGTTAAATAACTTTATTGTAATCCTCTTTTTTGTCTTCATTTTAATTTTAATTTTTTGTGTGTGTGTTGGGGGGGGGATATTAAATTATGTTTCTAACATACTATGTCAAACCTCTAACATGGTAATCTCCACACTTATATATTGGAGGTTTTCAAACCTATTTTCCCCACTTATATATTGGAGGTTTTCAAACCTATTTTCCCCACTTATATATTGGAGGTTTTCAAACCTATTTTCCCCACTTATATATTGGAGGTTTTCAAACCTATTTTCCCCACTTATATATTGGAGGTTTTCAAACCTATTTTCCCCACTTATATATTGGAGGTTTTCAAACCTATTTTCCCCACTTATATATTGGAGGTTTTCAAACCTATTTTCCCCACTTATATATTGGAGGTTTTCAAACCTATTTTCCCCACTTATATATTGGAGGTTTTCAAACCTATTTTCCCCACTTATATATTGGAGGTTTTCAAACCTATTTTCCCCACTTATATATTGGAGGTTTTCAAACCTATTTTCCCCACTTATATATTGGAGGTTTTCAAACCTATTTTCCCCACTTATATATTGGAGGTTTTCAAACCTATTTTCCCCACTTATATATTGGAGGTTTTCAAACCTATTTTCCCCACTTATATATTGGAGGTTTTCAAACCTATTTTCCCCACTTATATATTGGAGGTTTTCAAACCTATTTTCCCCACTTATATATTGGAGGTTTTCAAACCTATTTTCCCCACTTATATATTGGAGGTTTTCAAACCTATTTTCCCCACTTATATATTGGAGGTTTTCAAACCTATTTTCCCCACTTATATATTGGAGGTTTTCAAACCTATTTTCCCCACTTATATATTGGAGGTTTTCAAACCTATTTTCCCCACTTATATATTGGAGGTTTTCAAACCTATTTTCCCCACTTATATATTGGAGGTTTTCAAACCTATTTTCCCCACTTATATATTGGAGGTTTTCAAACCTATTTTCCCCACTTATATATTGGAGGTTTTCAAACCTATTTTCCCCACTTATATATTGGAGGTTTTCAAACCTATTTTCCCCACTTATATATTGGAGGTTTTCAAACCTATTTTCCCCACTTATATATTGGAGGTTTTCAAACCTATTTTCCCCACTTATATATTGGAGGTTTTCAAACCTATTTTCCCCACTTATATATTGGAGGTTTTCAAACCTATTTTCCCCACTTATATATTGGAGGTTTTCAAACCTATTTTCCCCACTTATATATTGGAGGTTTTCAAACCTATTTTCCCCACTTATATATTGGAGGTTTTCAAACCTATTTTCCCCACTTATATATTGGAGGTTTTCAAACCTATTTTCCCTACTTATATATTGGAGGTTTTCAAACATATTTTCCCTATATGACCAACATGAGAAAACTGTTTGAAAATACTGAAACCATTAGTCTAAAGAAATAGGTTTATACCAAAACACCTACAATAGATCATCTATGATGTATATATTTAAAAAGATAATTTTATACTTTCGGGGCAAATGTATGTACAAAACATCTCTAGTTGAAGGCATGAAGTTGTGTGCAAAATATTTAGATTTTTGGTTTTAACTAACGCACAAGTCGATATGCCACTTATCAACCAAACAAATCTCAGATGTTTACCTGAAACTGCAGATAGTGCAAAACTAGGGGGTGTAGCTGTAGGGTGGGATGGTTAATGTTTATTAATTCGGCCTTGTGTCATACATAACCAAACTCCCTACAGCTTACAGATTATTCAGAGTAATCATCAGAATTATCAGACGGTCATTATCATCAGAAGATTGGTTGTCGGTAGGTTGTAAATTGGAGATTGTGTGGATAGTGTAAGAATAAAAATATACATTTTTCATGTTAAAATAGAAATCTATTAAAAGGAAAGAATAACAAGAACAGGTAGTAGTTAAAAGTTCAATAAGAAAGTTAAAGGTATCAAGAGTTAGTTCATAGTAGTAGTTTGTTGAAAGAGTATATGTATATTACATTTTAGCTTGTCTGTTGCTCCCATGTGACTGTCTGACTGATGTTGACAGGGGCCTTTTTATAGTATTTAGATTTTTCGCACTGGATTGCTAAGTCCCTTTTAGTCCTGCAATTTGCTCCTATTGGTCAACAAAATCAATTTAATATCTACTTGCAAAATCTGGTTTCAATTTTTTTCTTTAAGCACATGGTCAATCCTTTTTCTATTTGGGAAAACCGAGGATTTCACATGTCATTGTGAATTTTTGTAAAAGTGAAGAAGAAGGTTGATTTTATTTCTTAATTTCCTATCCACCCTAGGGGTACATGTCCCCCCACCTGTCTTGCTAAAATTAAATTTATAAAGTGAGTTCAGTAAAACATTAATAACAATAAGAAACCAGAACAATTTTGCTGTAATGCCTCGTATAGTGGTAGATTTCTTTCTTATTGACCAATCACAGCATATGATTTTCTTTATTCTTTTATTGGGATTTACATTTAAAGGATGCACTTCTGTATAGATCCTCCTTTCAGCATATGAACTACTAGCATCACTAATCTTAAGAACCATTATATAGTTAAGCTCATGGCTTGTTTATTTCTGGGTTTGATTGTGGGTAATTAAGACCATCGAAAGTGAAATGAAGGGTGGAGCTCACTATAAACTGTTACTGAACATTATAAAGCATTCACTAGCTCATCCCTCTACTGCTTCACTCACTCACACACACAATCACAAGGCTTAAAATGTGAAGATCAGTTATTTATATATGTACTGTATTCCAATATAAATTGAAAAAAATTTGAAATGTTGGTTACAGATTAAACATCATTTTTGTCTTCGACTGAGATTGCCAAATATCTTTAGATTTGGTAATCTTCAAAAAGTCAAAGATTTTTGTGAAATTTTATATTTGGCTTCTATTAAATATTCAAAAATGAAACTTTATAGCTTTTCCTTTCATATTGCATTATGTATCCTTTTTAGTAAAAAAAAAAAAGTGCTCAAACTAAAATTCTTTTCACCTTTAGTCATTTTAATTTATCAAAGTGTTATGTATTCATAACATTTCCCTTTGCCGTTTTTTTTATTTAATCTTATCAGAAGAAATCAATTTGCAGTTAAATCCACAAAATTGACAAAATATTTGATGTAGACTTGATAAAAATCCATTAGTTTTATGCTGTTAATTCTAAACTTCAAAGTTGTTACAAAAAATTCTCTTTATTTTGTGTGATGACTTAAGTAAAAAAAAAAAAAAGTGAATATTTTGGTTATTGATTCAAAAAGCAACTTTAGTTTGGCATAGGACCATAATATTTCGGCATATAGAAGACGTCAGATTCCCTTTGCTATCAAAATTCCCTTGCTATACGACATTTTTATTCTATTTCAGGCACCATAACTTTTTTTTATTTTTACTTTGTATGGGACAAGATAAGTAAAATGTAAAATTTTGAAAAAAAAAAAAAGTTGAGAGGAGAATCTTAAACCTGAAATAAGTTCTTTGCAGGTTTTAAAGTCTAACATTTTTTTAAAATAACTGGACTGAAACCATTGAGACCATATCTAAAAATCTGCTGGTAATATTGGTAAGCTCTTTGGAAATGGCATTGGAATTTCGAGAGACAAAATTTTAGCTCTTTACATTTTATTTATTTTTTTCCCCCCTCTGTTTACTGTTCATGTTAATTCTTCTTTTTACCAAAAATAGCAGATAGTGAGTTGCAAAGAACATGCCTAAATGCACCTTCCTTTTAATCACAGCAGACATGTCACATGGCAACTTTGGGAAATCTAATATCAGTTACCATGAAATAGTAAAAAAAAAAAAATTTTTTTTTTCCTCCTGCCTTCCCACTGCCAAGATGTCGGACTTTTTTTTTTGAAACCACTTTGAGTTGTCGTTTGTGTGGGTAGTTCTGTTTGCAGGTATATTGGCTGTTGTAAAAAGCACTTGTCATAAGAGTAATGAGAGTGTATATACTTTTCTCTCTTTTTATCTTTTCAATTGTATTTTATATACCATCGTATATTGATCACGTTTGGTATGTAGCTGTATCTCAACTCGGAACAGAGGGTGCAGCATTCACTGCATTTGCAAGAAGTAAAGCTGCTCTTTCCCTCTATCGTTTGTAACATGTTGAAAGAATCAAAAGCCGTATCATGTTCAAAGAAATCCGAGTATCTGTCTCGTTCAGTCTTAGTTTGACTAAAGGAAAACATTTCAGATTATGTTTCGTTGTCTTTGGTTTTGTGGTTTTAGTCTTTCACTTAAGCTCTTTACTGATTTCGTCTGTTTTATCCTTGTAGCTGAAATAAATATTTATAAAAGATTTATTTGGTTTTGTATGGACCAAACATGTGAGCAATGATGAGGTTTTGGAAAGAATGGCATTGAAAAAAAATTAATAGTGAGCATTAGGAAGAGATAACTGAAGTCCCTGGGATATGCAGTGAGGAAGGAGGGCTTGGAGAACCTGATACTGACAGACCAGATTTCTATCAAGGAAAGAGACAAAGGAAGGCAGCGGATAACATATTTGAAGGGCCTGATCAGGTGGATGATGGAACAGGGGTTGCGTGGAGTAACAGGAAAAAACATTAAGAGCCACCAGGGATAGGGAGATGTGGAAAGCCATGATTACCTACGTCCTGAAAGGACAGGGCACATAGAAGAATATATATTCCAACTGTTTATAAGAAATTATGTGGGTATAAAATGGGGGATCAATTCTATATTATAATCTATATATAAACTGATCCCTCATTTTGTGGCCATGCTAGTTTCTACACATTTATATTCTAGATTTATAGGCTTGAGCTAGTGGATGACAGAATGGGGGTTGCATGGTGTAACAGGAGAAAGTGTGCTAAGAGCCACCAGGGATCGGGAGACGTGGAAAGCCATGATCGCCTACATCCTGAAAGGATAGAGCACATAGAAGTTCTTAAAAAGTGAGCAATAATTAACGAGCATGGTGTTGCCATCCAAATGAGAGGAGGGATCGCCTGGTTTGAAAAATCGGCTCTTGATTATAATTAATTTTCATAAGTCTTTTTAAACCCATGAAAATAGATGTCAAATAAAAATCAGGGCTAAATGATTTTAAGTAAAATATTTACTCTTTGCTCTTAATTGACTTTACCAAAATTATAAATAAATACAAATCAAATATTTTTCCTTTTAAATTCTGTAATTTTAGTATTATTAGATTCTTACATGCAAGTCTTTAAATATGCTTCTCCAATTATTGCTTTATTTTACTCTTTTATGGAGTTTTTCAATTCTTAGATTCATAAACATCTTGAAAAAGTCAGCCATTGTTAGAAGACACTATTATTCAGGCTAAAGGAAGATGATTTTTTTTTTCATTTCTATTTAATTCTATTTTTTATTTCCATGTTAACTCCAATTTATTGAATAACTTAATATTTTGTTCCATTATCTCTTTTTTTTTTTTTTTCTAATTCCATCTTCCCAGAATTTATCTTTTATCAAAGACCTGCTGTTGATGACTTTCCATTTTTTTCTTCCTTTATGAAAATTCTATTAGAACCAAAATAAATGGTAATCCAAAGGTGTAATATCTGCTGAATACAGAAAATGAGTGAAAACAGTCCTGTTAAATTGTCCCTATTTTTGCCTGTTTGCCAAAAATATGTACAATCTGATGTATTCTTACATTCAATCATTTATTTCCAGAAGTTGTACATAACTGAGGATTTCCTTGCAATTGTACCATTTATAAAAAAGCATCCTTTTCTTTTGATAAAGATCAGATTTTTGGTATTAGTGATGCTTCATTTAGCTTGCCCTTAACAGAATTTATTGTATATGCTTTTCATTGCCCTTTTACAATTTAAAGGGTGGGGGGAATGAATATTTATATATGCCTGATATTTTCTTGTGTGTCATACATCAAAGCAAAAATGTGACTTCTTTATATTTGTGAGATGAGGTAAATAGTGTATAGACAGAAGTGATTTCTTCAACAATGGTTTATTCCAATCTTTGTTAACCTCAGTGACCTCCCCCCAATAATGGAGTACAGAATGGGCATGTCAAAAATAGAAATTTCTTGTTGAATATTTACATTACCTTCTCTATAAACCGCACAAAAGTTTGTTTTTTTTTCTGTTTTAGTTACATTTTTACCTTTCTTAATTTAAAAAGTATGTATATTCGATCTTTAAGCCAAAAATGCTACTTTTGGGAAAACATAATAATGCCTGTTGATATGAAAATTCTCTCATTGCAATAAAATGTTTTCTGTTTGAATGAAGTACTTAAAAAGTAAATGCTCTTAATGACATTTTGGATAAACCAGTTTAAATTAAAAACAAAAAATTAAAGGATTATCAGATGCAAAATAGATATAATTCTATTTTTATTTTTTTGTTCCTGACTTTGCTTGAGAAGTGAGGCCATTCGCTGTTAAGTGTCTTCTTCTGTTGTATCAGCCTCCATCTTGTATTGTATTAGGATGTCTATAAATATTGATTTGCCGGAATCTTCAGTTGTGCTTCTTATTTAATAAGTATTTAAATAATTCCATTATCGAAATAGAACAGAGTATCAGTTACTTTTAGTCAAAATCTTTTCAGATAAGATCCTTGTTTTTCTTTTTCTTTCTTGCTGTTTTTTGTGTGTGTGTTCTGTTTTCTCAACAATGTTGTTGTAACCATTTAAAGTAAGCATTGTGTTGCTTTTTCCTCAGTTTTTTTAAACATATACTTTCTTAATTGGGAGAGTACTTACCATTTTCTTTAAAATGGTCTATGCATTCTGTCAATGAATTTCTGTTTAATAAACACCTATAGAAGATATTTTGATTGCAAAAAGAAAATGTCACTCTTGAGGAGAGTGTGTGTGTGTGTGTGTGTGTGTGTAGAAAAAAAAAACATGTAACCCATGTAATTTTTTCATATATATATATATTTAGTGTATTAAGGCAGCAAATAATTTTCTAAACATATGCTGTTAAATATAAGAGACAATGAATGTCTATTATGTTTAATCATGAGCCGTTCTAAACGCCGTATTTTGGTTTTAATTTCAGTTGAAAATAAATATAAAAAATCTCCAACATTTGGATAATTTTTTATTAATTTGCTTCTAAGCTTTTGGCTCACATGAGCCATCTTTAGAGAGGTTATTAAGACAGTAATACAATAACAGCCACCATCACTGACGATTTTATTTTGTGTTGACATAAAACTCCGCTTGGCAACGGCAATAGTTACCAAAAATAATAAACACAGTTCTCAAATTTTCAATGCGGTTCTATGACGTCACACTGCATGATAGCTCGAAATGACAACAAAACCATGTAGTCAAATGCAATGTAATAATGTGTTATGTCTGGATTTAAAGGTGATTTTATTGAGTGTTGGTTGTTTAGATTTGATGTACATGGCCTCCAATATCTGAAGGTTCCTCTTACTGTGTGTATGAGTAAGGATCACTATATATATATATATATATATATATATATATATATATATTATTTTGACTTCGTCATTGTGGTGTTGGTGAAGGAGGTGGGGCAAGGTTAAGTTATACTGAAAACAAAATATTTTGAAGTGACCAGTAGATAGAAAATTTTTACCTGCTCCATCATTGAAGAAGATTCAGGACTACTTAGATAGTGGCCCACTTATAAAAGAAGAAAAATTATTATTCGGAAATAATATTTGTGTAGATCAGTGTTTTTTATACTTTTCTTAGGCTGCAACATTTGTCAGAATCAAAGAATATGAATTTGGTATCTATTTATAATATTGATACAGTGTCAAATCAATCCCTTGCAGAGGCTAAGTCTCTTAACTGTTATTTACAAATGTCAAGTTTGAAAATATGCTAATATCATTGATAGTTGCATATGTTTTAAATTGTTTAAACTTCTCTTGAGCTTGTAATTTTTTTTGCATGTGCATACATTTTTTTTTTTTTTTTTTGTACTTAAAAACAGATTGGTTGCCAGCCAAGGCTGTAGAACCCAGTCTACTGCGAAAAGTAATGACAACCTACTGCAGAAAAAATATTCTGCCCAGTCAGTCATGTCTTTTTTGAGATGATTACTCAAGCGTGTATCATGGATGACACTTGCCTGATCAATATTAGAAATGGTACCCTCCTTTCTAAATGAGTAACAAATTATAATATTTTTTACTCAAGTGTTGTGGATTAAGGTATATCTAAACAATTCTAATCTATAAAAATTAATTCTTCCCAAAACATTGCCATCATTTTATGAGTGGACCACTCTATTTAAGTAATACTAGTTCTTTTATGTTTAAAAGAAAAAAAAACACTAAATTTAAGGCTAATAGCATTAATATTTATACTTCTGACAAAAACTGTATTGGTTGGGGGTGATGTCAGTATAGCATATCAAAAATGAGGACAAAACTGGAAGCAGTGGAAATGTGGTTCTACAGAAAGATGCTGCGGATATTGTGGACTGAGCATGCAAGCAACGATGAGGTGTTGGAAAGAATGGCAACCAAAAGGAAATTAATACTGAGCATCAGGAAGAGACAACTAAAGTTCCTGGGACGTGCAGTGAGGAAAGAGGGCTTGGAGAACTTGATACTGACAGGCCAGATAGAAGAAAAGAGAGACAGAGGAAGACAGCGGATAACATATTTGCAGGGCCTGATCAGGTGGATGACAGAACGGGGGTTGCCAGGAGTAACAAGAGCAAACATACTAAGAGCCACCAGGGATAGGGAGATGTGGAGAACCATGATCGCCTACGTCCTGAAGGGACAGGGCACATAGAAGAAGAATCAAATTACCAAAGTAAAAATGGAGTGGCATCAAGTTGTGGTGGGAGGGATCCGGTTCAGTCAGCCAAGGAAGTGGGTGTGATGATGGTCCTGATTACACGACATCACTAACCACACTTCCATATTGCAAAATAGATGGAAATTAATTTATATTTCTTTGATTATTTATTTATTTATATTTTAGCAATTTATTAGGCCACTGTTCTAGAGCAGTGAATAAACATACTTCATTGAAAATAATAATTTTAGTTATAAACATTCTTACACCATAAGGATTGCACATATTGGCATATGGCTGATTGGTTAGAACGTTCACTTTCCAACCATGAAATCTGGGCTTGAGTCTCACCACGGTCAGTTTATCATCGAGCTTACTTTTTGATGTTATCAATATATTAAAAATTAATATAAATTAAAAAGGAGGAATAAAAAAAAAGTGGGGATTTAAGAATAACATTAAAATAGATAAAAAGAAGTAATACATCATAGAGAGAGGGAGAGTTTATCTAAACTTATTTATAAATGGAACTTTGTGTGTGTGTATCCATTACCTATAGACTCCGAAATGGCTGAACCGATTTTCTTGAAAATTTACACAGTTGTACTATAAGCGTCTGCGAGTGTTCTTAGCTAGGTTTTGTGTCAAGGTACCCCCGATAAATATTGATAATCGAAAAAAATCGGGTTATAGAAGGAGTGGTCCGATTTTAATCAAATTTCATACACTCATAGACAGACACAAGAAACAATATTCAGAAATTTCAAAGTTGCAGTTCTTACAATAGTGCAGAAAATTTGATATCGATACCAAGAAATCAAAATTTGACTTACATCCATTCATTTTTTTTTCAGTCTACGGTTTTGCTTTAACTGGAAACAACTATTGCTGTTTAGTCTTTCGTGCCAACATCCAAAGAGTCTGAGCTCCAGGACTATGGATTAGTTTTAAAGCTTTCATTACGCCCCGAGCAACGCCAGGCTATACTGGTAGTAAATTATAATCCAGAAGTGTGTAAAGGCTATATTATCAGTATTTGAATTTGTTTTTATGCCAACATTTAAACACTAACTCATTCCTTTGATTCAATAAATGGCTTTGATTATTGTATTTTATTATTCTAATTTTTACACTAGCCTGTAAGGTTATTAGGAGTACGTGCAGAACGTATAATCTTCCAAACTATCTGTGGGCTTAGACCTTTCTCTTTAAATTCTCAAAATGTTCCAGAAAGAGCCGTCTGGTATTTTAGTTTAGGGTTAAAAAATGAGTGTCTAGGGATATAAAATCTGTTTCCATTCTCTTGCAGAAATTCCAAAGTAAACAATTGTTTTTATTTTCTTTGGGAGGAAATTATTGCTTGATATGACTTTGGTAGATCTGTATTTGCCCTCTAGTGGGCAATTTTCTTTGGATATACAATTACAGGAGTGTTCAATATCAGGTTTGTTGTTTATTCCATAAAAATTTCTTATCTACACATTTTTTTTTCTTTTCTAAGTTAATTCAGTTTGAGTCCTTGACAGTTACAGAATGTATTACAATGTCGGCAACACTTGAAAGGCAATGGAATTCTGTTATCTAATGCTTTTATTATTGTTCATCTGAAAAAGAAGAGAATTTCTTGAACACTAGATGAATTACATGAATATTGACTGTAGGAGGTTATCTATTCAAACACTGTTTATTTTGATACCAGATTCTAGCAATTGCATTCTGGCACCCCAAAGACAGTGTTGTCTGTAACACCAATTCTAAGTTCTTTCCACAAATATTTTGGTGAACAAAAACAACAGAACAGCTGCTAACTGCAAAAAATACTAACCTTCTAAAGCACTGAAATTTAGGCTGAAACTTAGTCTATTAATCTAAAAAGAATCTGTACAAATTTTAACCTTTTTTTTTTTTTTTTTTTTTTTAAATAAACAAGAAACCAAAGAAACAGCAATAATGAAAGTACTGAAATGTTTGTTTATTGATTTATTTGGTTAGAGAAGAATTATTTTTTAAAATTTAGGAAGAAAAAAAAAATAAAGCAAAACCTTTTTTCTTTATTTTCCTTCTGCTGTATTTGCCTTTAAGAACTTGAAGATTTATGAAACCCTCCCTCAAATTTCATCCTGCACTTTCTCAGCTACACAAATTTTCAGCCTTTTTTGTTGTTGCTTGTGGTAATATCTTCACACAAGTGAACTCTTCAGCTTCTGGAGGAGGCTTTTTAATTATAAACACAAGTGGGAAGACTGGACTCGCATTAATCGTTAACAAACATGGCATTTTTAATTTTTATACAAAATTTTTCTTTTGGCAAAATTTACTTCTTCATTTCCCAGAGATTTTTAAAAATCTCATTAAAAAGCAAAACAGTTTGATATGTTTCATAAATTAAAAAAACAAAAAACAAAACCTCCTGCTGGAAAGAGATGCAAGTTATTAATTCTGTTTTTCGTTTTTATAAAATTTCGGTTCATTGATGTTCGTATAACAAACATTTGTTGCGAGGTGGTGCATCACTTTTACTGGAACTTAATAAATTTTTTCTTGAAGATGACTTTCAATGAAAAAAAGAGTTAATTGAATTTCTTTTCTTTTTTTCTTTCTTTCTTTTTTTTGAACTACCGGCAAAGAGCAGAAATAAATTGAAGTAAACATCAACAGTTTTCTTTCTCCTTCCTGCTAATTCATTTTTCTGGTTATCCTCTTAATTCCAGTCGACTCTCCTGTGGAGTATAGGGCCACAGCCTCACTACACTAGGTGTTACTACTGTGATCTCTGTAGTCAGTTTTTAGGGTATGAAGTTAGTTCATTCCTAATAGGGTTTGAGTTCTGAGTTATCCTTCTCATAGAGTAATTGCCAACCAAAGCAATAGTTTGCTATTTAATCTATAGTAGGGAGGATAAATAAATTTGTACCTTTCCCAAGAATATCTGTGCAAATGCAACAAACTCAGGTGTAATTTGAACACCATACTGATAACCACTATGCTGAATGTATATCTTTAATTATAATAAAAAAAAAATGAATTTATGCTGGGTTATTTGTTATAGTGATGTGTATGTGCGTGTTGAAGCAGATTAGTTTTATTTGGCCTTGTTAGTAGATAGCCCACTATAAGAGGGGTATAAAACAAGAAAATTAAATTGTATATAGAAACAACATATATATCTCAATTAAGGTTTTTACAAATAAAAGTAATGTCTTTTGGTTGGTACAAAGGTCTTTAAAAATGTTCATAGTAGTAATTGCTGAAAGAGTTTATGCATATGTATGTGTGAGCCTTTGTTTGTTAGGAGCGTCTTTGAAGTCTTCCCTCAAGTTTGTTAGGAGCGTCTTTGAAGTCTTCCCTCAAGTTTGTTAGGAGCGTCTTTGAAGTCTTCCCTCAAGTTTGTTAGGAGCGTCTTTGAAGTCTTCCCTCAGTTTGTTAGGAGCGTCTTTGAAGTCTTCCCTCAGTTTGTTAGGAGCGTCTTTGAAGTCTTCCCTCAGTTTGTTAGGAGCGTCTTTGAAGTCTTCCCTCAGTTTGTTAGGAGCGTCTTTGAAGTCTTCCCTCAGTTTGTTAGGAGCGTCTTTGAAGTCTTCCCTCAGTTTGTTAGGAGCGTCTTTGAAGTCTTCCCTCAGTTTGTTAGGAGCGTCTTTGAAGTCTTCCCTCAGTTTGTTAGGAGCGTCTTTGAAGTCTTCCCTCAGTTTGTTAGGAGCGTCTTTGAAGTCTTCCCTCAGTTTGTTAGGAGCGTCTTTGAAGTCTTCCCTCAGTTTGTTAGGAGCGTCTTTGAAGTCTTCCCTCAGTTTGTTAGGAGCGTCTTTGAAGTCTTCCCTCAGTTTGTTAGGAGCGTCTTTGAAGTCTCCGCTCAGTGGTCAGTTATTAAGTGGATTGGCAAACAGTGAAGAAAGGAAGAGAGGCAACAATAATATGATAGCTTGATATTTGTCAAGGGATTAGGGTTAATTTTGCTGGTATTTTCTCTATTGTGATTGTTTTCTTGTGTTGTCCTTTTATTTCATTTTCTTGGGCTCCAAACACGTCATTTGGGAATTCACACCAGGATATAATTCTGGGCTTCCCATTGGACAATAAACAAAAAGAGTCATAAAAGGAATTTGATATATATATTTTTTTAATTAAAGATTATTTGAATTTTTGTTTATTTTTTTTTCCTGATGTTTCCTACTTTGCTATTTGCTGAAAAAGGTGTGAAAATTTTGTGTGCAAAGTTTGTACATACCAGAAAATTTGTTTTTATTATTTTCTTTTTTTCTAACAAAATGAATGAGTCAGATTTGAATTTTAAATTTTTACAATTTGTTTTGTTCACTACAGATTTTAACCAAAATACCTAAGTTTGGCTATGACTTCCACCCTTCAAATGTTCTATATTGTTGACTTTAGATGTGTTTATACGTTTTTATGATTTATTTTCAGCAAATGACAAGATGGCAGATGTAGATTTTTCCTAAATTAAAATGTCCAACTTTCTTTCAATCTAAGTTGTAAAATTGCAAAGATAGCCTCTATCTCAAGACGTAATTCTGAATATAGAATTCATTTCCTTTCTTGGTAGATTCATACCATCAATCTTTAATGTTTTGAGAATGAGAGTGAGATCAAATAGCGTCTTATATTTTCCCATTTTTAAATCTTGATGGTCAGCTGCAGACTTCTTTTCCTAAACTTTGTGCTGACATCCAAAATAAATTAATGTTAACCTTTTTTTTTCTTTTGTTTTCTTTTAAGAATCTTTAAGGCTTTCTCTAAATTATAGATTGAGATATTTGTTTGATAGAAAATTTTTTTTTTTTTTTCGAGATATTGTGTTATCTAGAAAGTTCGTGTTCCAACACTTTAGAACATATCAAATTTATCAACAAATATAATATGCTTTCATTTTTGATTAGAGCACACTTCAAACTATCTTTTGGGGAGGGGAACATTTAAAATTACTTAATTTGTGTTAATTTTGCAATGAAAATGCAAGATTATAAGGTGCATTTTAAACACTTCATGCGTTTATTTTTTACCATAAAGGCAAAAATGCCTTGCAAGTAGCAAAAAAAAAGATGATGTGTGCAGTGAAGATGCTTTAACTGACAGAACTGTATGGGAGTGGTTGGCTAAGTTTAGAGTTGGTGATTCTAGCCTTGTTAATGAAGAACGCTCGGGCGATGATAGAAAGAGGGTTGCATAGTGTAACAGGAGAAGGCGTGCTAAGAGCCACCAGGGATAGGGAGACATGGAAAGCCATGATTGCCTACGTCCTGAAGAGACAGGGCACATAGAAGAAGATATATGCCAACTGTTTATAAGAAATTGTGGATATAAAGTGGGGGATCAAGTCTATATTATAATCAATATATAAACTGATCCCTTATTTTGTGGCCATGCTAGTTTCTATACGTTTATATTCTAGATTTATGGGCTTGAGCTAGTGGATGGCAGAGCGGGGTTTGGGTGGTGTAACAGGAGAAGGCGTGTTAAGTGCCACCAGGGATAGGGAGACGTAGAAGGCTGTGATCGCCTACGTTCTGAAGGGACACATAGAAGAAGAATGGCAGACCTCACATTTGGCAATCTGGCAAAAATTATTGCAGCTTGGCTGGGATGTGTTACTTGCCTGCCATGTTCAACAGACATTCAGGTCTTTGTCAAATAATCTCAATGTTAAAAATTTTAATTCTTTGGATGACATAAAAAAAAAAACACCTTAATGAGTTCCTTTGGCCACAGAAATTCTGGGAAGATGGAATCTTTAAGTTGAAAGAAAAAATAGGGAAAGGTTGTGCATCAAAATAGTTAATATTTAATGGCATAAATTTTTTTTGTATTTTAATTTCCCTTAAACATTGGCATGAAGATTCTGGACAACCGAATTCTATTAGCACAATACCCACTGGTCAACTTTGAATTGGATGAAATAAAATTATTTTTCAGAATCCATATCATTCAGAATTATAAGATTTCATTTACTGAATTGATGTTTTAAGGTGCACATGTTGACAAGTTTAGAGCCTCATAAAAAAGACTTTTTCATGTGACAATAATTTATTTTTCTATATTATCATGCCAATGTATTTAATACAAGGATTCTTCATTAATCATCTGTTAATCCATTCTTATAATCATGGATTTGTTAATCCGTTCTCATAATCATGGATTTGTTAATCCGTTCTCATAAACATGGATTTGCTGATTGGTTCTTATAAACATGGATTTGCTGATCGCTTCTCATGATGATGGATTTGCTGATCGCTTCTCATATTGTGTTTGAATAAAGATTTGTATGCAGAAATATTAGTTCATATGTATTCAGCTACATTGTATCTTTTTGGCCCATTACCTTTTTCCATCTTTGAAGCAACTTCATGATTTCATTCTCCCAAAATCTTTCTAGGTGATTAATTATTCTAAGTGGTTTTTAAGATATCCAAAGAATTGAAGTTTTTCTCATTTAAAAGAATTTTGTAGGTATTGAAGTAAGTGATATTCAAAGGTGTTAGATTAGGTGAGTACAGTGGCTGTGGGACAATCCAGCCCAGCTGTGCGAATTTCTGTCATGTTTTTAAAAAGATATGGGTCTTGGGGTTATCCTGATGAAAGGTAACACATTTTAATTGGTCAATTTTGGATCCTTTTCATCAATTACTGTATCTTAATTGGTTCAATTCAGAAACTATGTCTGAATTTAATATCTGATTTTTCAGAAGAAACTTATACAATATTGTTCCAATTCCACCAAATGCACGGGTCTCCTTCAGATGATGATTGGCTCTTGGAATGGTTAATGGGGTCTCATTTTCCTGCACTCTTTTTGAAAAATGTTGTTATAAATCCATTTGTTCATTGCCTGTGATTCTTCTTTGTCAAAAATGGATTATTTTTGTTGTATTTCAGTAGAGAATCTCAGATGACCTATTTAATTTTTTTTTCATTAAATTGTGAGGTACCCAAACATACATGCAAATGTTTTTAGATACTTTACAACGCTTGTATAGTTTTATTAATCATCAATGACTGTAAGTCTAGCAGAACTTTATTTATTTTCCAAATTAAAATTTTCATTTCATAACCTAGTGAACAACTTATGAACTCTACTCTCAGCTTTGGCACCATCTTCATAAATGGCACATATCTTTTTTTGCTGTTTGTATTGCATATCTTCCTTTTCTGGAAATCAGACTCAGAATATCAAACGACAAAAACTTTTAATGTCATCATCCACATTTCCATGACCAAATTGGTGGTAGAGCTAGTGTGTAGATGAGCATCCGACCATCTTCATTTGTGTCTCAGTTGTGTCAATATCTGAGTTGAAAACTGAAGTGGTATTCATTCATGCATATTTTTTTTTTTAAATTTTAATCTAACATCCTTTAAAATTCACAATCCATGCATGAATCTTGTAGAAATACATGTTGAAATATCACCTTATACAATATTTATTGACAGTCAGGTGTGAAATGAAATCACTCATTCAAGTGCCACCCCTTGAAAAATACTACCAATTTCTGTTCCCACTCCTTATATACTATGAATATCTTCTTCTATGTGCCATATCCCTTCAGAATGTAGGCGATAATATGAATATAGTTATTTTTAATTTCCTAATCTAAATCCAGGGATCTCTCATGTCTATCAGAGGAACCCCTTCCTGATTGGCCAAGTCTTCAGGGGCATCACCATACTCAACACACGGATGGCAATATTTTTATGCTGCAGGCATTCCACTCCTTACTTCTCTCCAGATCAAGGTCTGGTAGGGGTGGCACCAACCTCTTGATGATTCAGGTTTTGTATTCAGAGTTGTCCTAAGTCTATAGGACCTAATCTGTCCTCCTATAACTGAAGTAAGAAGAGATGGCTTCATACATTTCCTAAGAGTCATGGCATATAAGTGAATCTAATGATCTCAACTGGAATTTGAACTCAGCTTTTTGATTTCTCAATCTGAGCTACAGTCCATTACTCTATTGTGCCTTCATTATTTTTTATTTTTTATTTACCTCATCTTAAATTTTTTGTTTAAAATGTAAAATTTGCCTTCAGATTTTCACATGAGCTGTTCCTTCTTTCTCTGTTCAAACACACTTTTGAATCTTTTTTTTTTCTTTTTTTTTTTTAAATTAGAAGCATTAAACTCAACTTTATGGAATTTTCCAACTCTTTGTATTTGGAATGTTCTGATCAATATATGGTTTGAATATCTGAGACAATTTGGATCCGTGCTTATGTAAAATTCTTTGAATTTCTATGTTAAAGGAAGTCAATTCATACCTGAGCCCTGTTGCAGCTGTTGGGGATGGCAATTGAAAAACATGGATTGTAATTTGTTTAGAGGTTTGAAATCTTCTTTAGGTTCAGTTGAATTATCAATCAATTTTTAAAATTCACCTCAGGTGGATCATAACGGGGTTCAGTTCTTTTAAATGTTTAATCCATTTCCTTTCGCAACACTTTCTTCAGAAGGTTTCTTGTTATTTCTTTGATTTCTTTATATTCTTCATTTCTGATTTTTAACTTTGGCAACGTTACTTGATTTTCTGGGACAAAGATGAATGCAACAGAAAACAAGATTTCCAAGTTGATAAGCAGTTTCTCTTTTTTAGATTTCCTTTCTGCTTAGCTATCTCCGCTCATTCTAACTTGATTATTTGGATGAGTGTCTTAACTTTTGTTTATAGCTGAAAATGTTTTATTTCTTCTTGAATACTAAGTTACTCAAACAGCAGCTAAAAATAAATTTTGCATTTCAACTTTGTTTGCAATGTCCAAGTTTCATTTCATTTCATGGCATTTAAAGAAAAACAAAGTTTACCTCCACCATTTTGCAATATTTCACAACAACTTTAATGTAGATTTTTTCTTTTTAATCATATCACTCCGAGCAAGGCGGTAATGCCACTGATGCGCAGGGGGCTACGTAAAAGTGAAAAGATTGGAAAAGAGAAAGCCGGAAACCACATCCTAAACAGGGAACAAGGGATGAGCCTCTTCACCTGTTCAATAGACGTGGGTGGAGTGTGAACCGGGCGATAGTTTAGTCTATCTACTCCAATTGAGAGAATAAGAAAAAAAGAAAAGAGTGAAAAGTTTGGAAGAGAGGAAGACGGAAACCACATCCTAAACAGAGAACAAGGGATGAGCCTCTTCACCTGTTCAATAGACGTGGGTGGAGTGTGAACCGGGCGTTAGTTTAGTCTATCTACTCCAATTGAGAGAAAAAGAAAAAAAGAAAAGAGTGAAAAGTTTGGAAGAGAGGAAGACGGAAACCACATCCTAAACAGGGAACATGGGATGAACCTCTTCACCGGGTGATAGTTTAGTCTATCTACTCCAATATATAGTTTGCAAATAAACAAAGAGGTTCTTCTGCCATCAAAAAGTAGTATTCCAATAAAAGCTGAAATAGTATAAATTTCATAAAGCAATGTGGAATGAAACTGGTGTTTGGAAAACTATGTAAGATAATTGTAAATGAGTGATTCAAATTCCTTCATTACAAACTGGTTAGCTATTTCTTTTCAGCCATCTTGACATTTAATATTTACTGAAAGTGAATAAAATTGGATGATTATTTTGTTGCTACAATAAAAATAAAACTTTAAGAAAAAGATGACTGCATTGACTTTATTGAAGACCTTTACTGTCTTGTTCTTAAAGGATGGAAATATGAAGTTGCCCAAATAATAGGACATATTCTGCCAGCTTTCAAACCACTTGAATTCCATGATCTTAAGTTTTTTTTATATTCTTTCTGAACAAAGAGCTGCATTTGTTGCCATTTATAGGCTTAAATGGAACTTAAATTTTTCAACAACGTAAAACAAATGTTAAAAAAACAGTTCAATATCAGATAAAAGCAGTTGAAAAATTATGTCAGACCCTTTTTTTGCCTTGTCACTGAAATCTGTTGTATAGATTTACAGTGATGAAATATACTCTTTAGATAAAATAATTTAAGGACCCTTTTTTGCCAATTGTTACATTCAGTTGGTTCAATTTGAAAAAGCACAGCTTTCATTTGTTTTATTCCCTTCCTGCAATATCTTTGAATCTTGCCTTGATTACAGGGAAATGGTCTTTTGGCATGGCTAGTGACAATTCATTTTGCTTGTCACATTCATTGTGAAGTATTATAACGAGAATCTGAGAATTCTTAGTTTCAATTGGATTAACTGTAAAACATTGTTCAACACAAAACCTTTTGGGAAGTAGAACCGTTTCACTTTACAAATTACAAGTGCTACACGGAAGAGGAGAATGCTTGGTATTCCTAGACGTAGGGTGCTCCCCCCCCCCCCCCGCTCTCTCTGTCACTCATCTTCAATATTGTCCTCTCTGTCCTCTAGTAATTGTTTGACAAAAGTTTTTATTAATCAACTTCTATTTCTGCCCTGAGTTGTCACTGCTATGGTGACCTAATTATTTAAGGTGACAGCAGTATCCTACAATCCAGATGATGCTCTGGGCTCTATCCTTGGACTTATGTTCATTTTGATCTTTACTGATGACTTTCCTGATATCATCTGATCCCCACGAGGTATCAATGCAGATTTACTTAGTTGAAAGTTCAATAGATCTGACAAAATGAAACTGGCAACTGCTCTTAAAAAAGAGCAATCAGTGGTTAACTGTGATAAGGAATGGCTTGTAAGTTTTGACACTTCAAAAACAAAACTGCTTTCATTTAATCATCACAGAGAACCTCTCCTGCTTTCCATCAGTATGGCTGATGCTAACCTCCAGGAGAGCCACACTTTGCTCCTTCTTGGTCGCACAATTTCCACTGACATGAAGTGGAAAGTTTATATTGAATCAATTTCTAGGTCTGCTGTTAGAAAATTTGGTTCGCTGTGTTGTGCAAGGAAATCTTTCCCGTCAGAAGATATTTTGCCCATTTATAACTCTGCTGTTTGCCCATGCATTGAATACTGCTGTCATAGCTCAAAATTTTTGATAAAGCTCAACGAAGGACCTGTGAGGTAGTCGCTTTTGACCTGGCATCTTGGCTTCAGTCATTTTTCTATCAACGTGACGTAGATTTTCTCCCTCTTATTTTTTTTTGATTTTTAATTTTTTTTTTAAATTTAAATTTTTTTTAATCTTTATTTTATTTATTTATTTTATTTATTTATTTCATTTATTTTTTTCTTTATTTTTTTTATTTCTTACTTTTTTTTAAAAAATTTCTTTTTATATCATTTATTCTAATGACTTTTTCTCCTTGGTACCTTGACCACATGAGCTTAAGTATACTACTAGATTGGCAATTAGGTTTCATTGTTTTACTGTTGAATTGATGTAATCACAAATTTTATTCTATTAGTCTCTTTCCTTGTACTTTTTGCCTGTGAAACTCCCTTTCAAATTTAAAATCAATGTCAATTGCAAATGTTCTGTCTTTCTGTTCCTTTATTGCCCTTTTCCCCACTTCTTGATCTTTCATTCTGTGTAAGCCTTGCATCTCAGGGGCATTATCTCCTTGCTTGGAGTGAAATGATGAAATAAAATAAAGCAAAAATGTTACTGTCCTTTCTTCATAAATTGCACAGTACATTCCACATTGCAGCTTTACTTTTCTTTAAGTTATTCCAAAAATGTTGCTTATTTTCTTCCATCTTCAATGTTAAAATCAATAAATAAAAAAATCTACCATTTATGGCAGAAATGAAATAATAAAAAAAAAAACAATGCTTGCTGATATGACGGCTGTCAAAATTCAATGAAATATTTTTTGAATGAATTTTATTAAAACTAAAAACTTCCAATGACATCTAATGACAAAAATTAATCAAACCGTTTGGTCAACAGAATAGTTAATCTTATTTACAGAACAGCACACAAGATAT
Organism: Ascarosepion bandense; assembly: GCA_037127315.1. Lineage (NCBI taxonomy): Eukaryota > Metazoa > Mollusca > Cephalopoda > Sepiida > Sepiidae > Ascarosepion > Ascarosepion bandense. The sequence goes on from JBBBDQ010001500.1 coordinate 3,462,668, forward strand.
TAATTTAGGGAAAAGAATTTTTAATTTCAAAAGATGTTTTAAGAATCCAAGTAGGAGGGAAGACATTAATGAAAAGTATATTCAGTATTCACTTTACTAAAGTTTGTGTGTGTGAATGAAATTTAAAGATTTGTTTATATTTTAATTAGTCTGAGTTTATCGTATTATAAAATATATCTTGACTTTTTCTAGAAGTAAATAATGATTGATCTTTTAATACTGTTTGTTGCTATCTTGTATATATTTTTCTAGTTCTTATCTTCAGATGATTGCCATTCTCAAATGAAAATTCTATTTTAAAGTATTTTAATACTTTGAAAACAAGTCTCTAAACAGAATGAATATTTTTAACTTCAGAATTTTTATCTGAATTTGAGTGCATGCAAAAATGAAACCTTATCCACAGAGAAATCTTTGTCCAAAATATAGTGATGGAAATAACAAAGATGAGGATACTAGCTTAAACTTGAGAGAAACTCCATTTCAATGAACATTAACTCGCTGTCTACATCTCTTTGGTTTTTAGATATCAAATCTTATGTGTATTGGTTTAAAAGCAATTTTATAGTCATTTTGATATCAATCAGAATTGACAGGCTTAATTGTCAGTTGCTAACAATTCAAGATGGTTGAAATATTAAAACTCTGTAGTATCTGGGTGAGTTGGGAGCAGAAGTTCAACCAGAAACCAACTAAAATGATGTTCTCAAGCAGCAATCAATGCTTTGTGAAATTATTTGGTCATAAATTTGTCTTCATTAATTATCTTCATTAAAACTGAGATAATTTAAACATAATGACAGAAATTGTCAAGTTTGATTATTTAAATTAAAAATTACCTGATATAAATTTTCAATGATGTTTTGAAAAAACATGTCTGGATAAATTAAATATTTGTAAGATAAAATCTTTTGACCTTGTGATATCTGAAACTTTTCTTAAGAGAATCATAGATCAGTTTAAAATTGTTTTTGGCTGACGATTAGCAGTAAGGCCCAGAATTGCTTTCTGTTGCTCTGTGATACAATTGTATCTGAGAAATTTGCAGACATTGTAATATATAAACATTTTCATAGTTTTTTTATATACTGCACATTACAATCAGTAGACATCTGTTTATCTTATAAGATAAAGATAACACCCTGTTTGATCAAGATTCATTCTTTAGTGGTGAGAGTAGAGTAAGCTCTTCTGGGCACAAGCTTAGGCGATAGTATATGGAAACTATACATTATATAAACTACAAGACTCCCACCCTCAGCTGTACTGACAGGATCCAAAGGAATGGAGGATATTATATTCGGAGAGAACTTAACTGCAGAAGTTACTGGAAAGGTGTCTATGTTGATGGTCAACTGGGTTTCTCTCAGGATTTACTTCCATAGCCTTTTCTGTGTTTGGTTATGACTGCAAGGCTGCAGAAATTTAAAATTAGGGTTTTCCTTTCTCTAGCTAGTCTTCTCTTTCTGAGCTGTTGAGCTCCATGTTTTAATTAATATATTTTTAAAATATATTATTAAAAAATACCAACATTACTGATTTCCCTTTTATATTGCTTACTTTCCAAGCTGTGATCTAAATGCTGAAGTGGTTAACATATTCAGAGTCAAAAATGGCTTTATTTGAATAACTTTAATTATGAAAGCAATTAATCAAACATTTATGAAGATCACAAAGAGCATTCTTCTGGATTAACCTTTAGATTATGAACACTATCAATTAATGCTTCATTGGAGATCAACAGATATAATCAATTGATTTAAGCACATGTAGCCTGGTATGGAACTCACAACTCTAAGAGTCAAGTCACGAACTAAGTGGTAAACAAGTAACTTGCAGGGTTAGAGGGAGATAATGTTGAGCGTACAACAGCCCACACGTTGTACAAATGGCAACAAAGACGAGGACAATAGTTCGAATAATGTAAATATTAACTCATCTCAGAAATATAGACAAATACTACTCTTTTATTGTTCTTGTGCTTTAATAATCTTATTCATTCACACTCAGTAACCCCTTGTCTTAGTGACTTTACTCCCCGTGCATTAGGTGAAATGATTAAAAATTAAAAAAGTAACTTGGTGCGACTAATTGGGAATACCAGGCACAATTGTAAACTTCAAGGTGCAGGCATTATAACAGATAATAGCTCGGAAAAATTCAGAGAACCAAGTACTAATACTATTCAGGTTTGATACATTTACTTATGTAAAAATCCCATTGGGAAAAAATATGAATTCATCTCTTCTTTCCAATGCTATTGGATAAATAGAACATGTACCAGTAAAATCATTCACACAAAAATTCTTACTATCTAAAAATATTATCTTGCTTTAAAAAAACCTTCATAAGATTTTTTTAAGGTTTATCAATAAAAGACTGATATTGTTAAAAAAAAATATTAAATTTTAGAACTTAACACTTTCTTTCTCCTTATTTTTATAATCTAAGTTAAAATATAAATTATTTTTATATATAACTGAAACAAAAATAAGCAGAAAAATTATTTGTCTATATTTCTGAGATGAGGTATTCTAACAATTTACACTACTTACATTGTTCAAACTGTTGTCCTCATCTTTATTGCCATATTCACAGTGTTTATTAAAAGGGTTTGGTTTGATATTCCAATGTATATCACTTGAAGAAGGTCAGAGTGGCTAAAATATCTAAACTTATTTATAAATGGAACTTTGTATGTGTGTGTGTTACCTATAGATTCCAAAATGGCTGAACCGATTTTCTTGAAAATTTACACAGTTGTACTATAAGCATCTGCGAGTGTTCTTAGCTAGGTTTGTGTTGAGGTACCCCTGATAAATATCGAAAATCGAAAAAATTGGGTTATAGAAGGAGTGGTCAGATTTTAATCAAATTTGATTTACTCATAGACAAAGACATAAGAAATGATATTTAGAAGTTTCAAGGTTGCAGTTCTTACAATAGTGCAGAAAATCGATTATATATATATATATATATATATATATATAAAAGGCAAGATGTTTGTGTGTGTATCTGTTTAGCTGCCTGTATGTCTGTATTTTTTTCAGCCCTTTTATTTTAGTTTTTGCTTCGGGTTTGGCTCTAAGTAGGTATAATTGTAGTTCTTAGTCTCAGCCATGATACCATTTACTCAGAGGACTTATTTAGCCTTCAAAATTTAGTTTACGATGAAAAAAAACTTATTTGATATCGATACCAGAAAATCAAAATTTGACTTATATCCATTCATTTCTCTTTCAGTCTATGGTTTCGCTTTAATTGGAAACAACTATTGCTTTTTAGTCTTTCTTGCCAATGTGCAAAGAGTCTGAGCTCCAGGACCATGGATTAGTTTTAAAGCTTTCATTACACCCGAGCAACGCTGGGCTATACTGCTAGTTGTGGAAATGACATTTGTTGAAAAAAATGAATTTTCTCACTTTCATTTGCCTTTTCCTTTAACATCTCACCACTGTTTAATAACAATCCTTTCAAAATTTTGGATAATATTTATCAAAAATACAATTATCTTTAAAAATTTGTTTGCTTATGAAATTTTCAAAACTCACCATTCATGACTACATTTTTTTCACTGGATAGAACCATTTTGATTTTGTCTTGATATATAAATCTACCATCCACCCATGCATTGAATACTGCTGCCATTTTTGGTCGGGTGCTCCTGCTATCCACTTAGGTATCCTTGACAAAATCCAATGGAGAATCTGTAATGTGATAGATACCGATTTGGCAGCTCGGATACAGTCACTTTCTCATCGGCGCAATGTGGCTTCCCTGTGTCTCTTCTACAAATACTTCACGGCTTCTGCTCCGATGAACTTAGCTCACTGGTGCCCCCTATATATAAATTTACTCAATCCACAAGATTAGCAACTAGGTCCTACCCTTTTACTGTGAAACCAATAAATTGTAAATGCAAAGTGAATAGTCATCTCCTATCTCACTAACCTGCATTCCCCCCTCCCTCCCTCCCTCATGCTCCTTTTTTTCGTCCACTCCACTCTCATCCATATTCTTATCTTTCTATTACCCACTTCCTGACACACCCTATAACCTGTCACTTTCTCATAACTTTTCTTCTATATTAACCTCCTGCAAAACAGTGGCAGTAAAATGTCTTGCTTGGGGCGATAGGATTGTAGAAAAAATAAAAAATAAAAATACATTTCAGCTCAAAATATCAGCTGATCTTCTTTGCTGTACAGTTATTCACTCTGACATTTGTCATCTCAGCATGATTTCTTTTGGCCAAATATTGATTATTAGATGGAAAATCCTTTTGTTTCTTGGTCCTCATTTATTTTTTGAAAAATCCAACATTGATCACCCCCACTAGTGTGTGTGTTTGTCTGTTGCTGATTGACAGATATTTGGAAATGTTTCAACTCGACTTTCTTACATTCTTGATCTCTTGTCTTACAAGTTTTCTATTTAAGTTGATAGAGGTTACGTCATCTTGAGAAATATTTATTTACTCCTTGGCTTCAGAGTAATTTTCGAAAATGAATCATTTTGCTTTAAGAAATTAGGGCTTTATTTATTTAATAAAATATCAGTCAAAAACATTCAAAATGTCTTCCCTTTAGTTCTGCTTTTAACTTTATTGTATAAACTAATTTTTTCTTCTATCTGATCCGAAAGTACTGAAGATTAGAATTGTGTTCACTTTAAAGTTAAGATAACTTTATGTAGAAAGTTATATATTTGATCTTAGGGATGTGGCAGAGACCTTATTGTCAAAAGGTTTCGTCATCGCCTAAGTAGGTAGGAATAAAAATGAACAGCTTTCTTTTTGTTATAAAGAAAGTGCAGTTGAGGGCAGGCCAGGGAAGGGGTGGATTTTTATCTGATTATGAAGTCTTGCTTGTTTCGAAAAATATTTAGATTACTGTGGATTTGCAGGTGGTGTAATAGCAGCTCAGAATAAGAAATTTGAGTAGAGTTTGATTTCCAGTTAAGTCCATTGCATACAAATTAATAAAGGTATGGATTAAATAGTAGAGCAAATGGGGTTTAACAGCAGTTGGTAACCAATTGGGAAGAAGGAATACTGTGAAATCAAAACTTGCTTGATATGGGGCTCAAAACTCCATCCCATTAAGGTCCTGGGTATGACCGTAAACTGCATCAAGGCCTCTGATTGGGATGTTTTAAGGAGCATGAAACCACCTCTTGATTGCTGCTGTTCCAAGGTTCACCCAGACCTGGGGTGGTAGCACCTGTTAGGGTCCAGCTGTGGGCAAATAATCGCCAAACTGGGGTCAGAAAACTGTGAAAGTATTAAAGTAGACTATTATAGAAATATATACATAAAAATAGACTTATAGAAAAATATACATTTTTGAAGGGAAAAAATTATAACATATTTTTGAAGGAAAAAATAATTATTACTAGCAATACATTTTTGAATACAAAACTAGAAGAAATCTTCAGCTTCTAAAATATATATATATATATATATCTATATATAATAATATAAAAAAAAAATTAATCAAAATCTAAGTCAACATTCTCACCATAACTGAACATTGGAAAAATACCTTAAAACACTACTTTTTTGGCATTAAATAACCCACAGAAGTTGATATGCTGTTAAACAAAACTAACTCCATCCTATTAAGTGGGGGAACTTTCTATAGAAATGAAGTTTGCTGAGAACTGTGTCTTCATATTCCTCAGGGAGTCTACAAGATTTGAGTATGAGTTATTATGTCTTTATTATTATTTTATATATTTGCCAGACCTGAAGGAGACTGCCACCACCTTTAAATTTGTTGTTTTTTATTTTTTTTACTTTTTTCAGTGCAATTTTATTGATTACACCCTAAACTTTCGAACTGACAAAAAAAAAAAAAAAAAAATAGAAAAATTTTAAAATTTCAACAATTTTAGAGGGGGCTCAGTTTTTCATACATTATCCTCCATTTTGGAACCACTTGCCAGTACGACATTACCACCACCTGTAAATTTGTTGATTATCAATTTTTGTTTACTTTTTCAGTGCAGTACTATAGATTAAACCCTAAACTTTCCGAGTGACAAAGAAATTTGTAAAAATTTCAACATTTAAACAATTTGAGTGGGGCAAGGGTGGGGCTCAGTTTTTCATACAACCTTATAGTAAATTGATCCCGTGCTATTAACTTTTTTTGCTTGCACATATTCGACTACTGAATCCTTTACAAAATTTTTGAATAAAGCCATTTTTGGAGTTTCCCAGGAAGATGCCATTGTAAGAACTAAAGAAAACTTGAAAAAGACAAGAACGAGCAACAACTCTTACAAGAAAGACCAAAATAAAGCGAGCCCGACATGAGTGGTTCCAATTTACAATAACATTGTATGAGAAAGTGAGACCCCCCCCTTAAAAATTTTTTTTTTTTTTTTGAAACTTTGTAATAAGCAATAAGAATGCATTAAAAATTTATTATTTAAGTAGAAAATCCGTGTTGATGGACTAAATATAGGTACCTCCAAAATGTATGATTTTGTTCATGCAACTACAATATTGTAATAGTATATAAGAATTCCAGTTGAATTCCTCGCATTCACTTGTGCACAAATAACCTTGGGAAAGGTATTAATCTGTCTCTTCCTTCGAGTTATGGGTTAAATAACAAGACAGATTAGGTTCTATAGCCTTGGCTGGCAACCAGTCTACTGCAGAAAGCAATGGCAACCTACTGCAAGATAATCTTCGAAAGAGACATGATCGCCCAAAGTGTGTATTATGTATGACACTTAACTAACTGATGTAGGAATAAAGTATGAAATCATATATTGTAACTTGAACCTTGACAGGAAACTAAATTACATTTACGAAAGCAGAAAAGAAATGCTAGTACATTTTTATTAGTGAGGACTAAAAACAAACTGATATAAATCAATCAGTAAAGTGGAATAAATGTGAATGAATTCTTATATGTAATTACGGTAGATGCAAACAAAGCAATATATGAATATCACCTGTAGTATAGCAACGTCAAGCAACAGTAGAAAAAAAAAAAAAATGACTGCAGTTTAATGGAAACTAGTATTTCAGTAAACGATACAGACGACCATAAATATTTTATTATTAGTAACAGTTTACTGCTGCAATAATTTTTTTTTCTCCATATTTTACAACTAGTAATGACTGATGCCTAGTGAACTGTTTCATCCAACATTCAAGCCTACCAGTGCAGTGCTCAATTGTCTCCCATCTACATGGCTATTTTTTCTTTGATTAATTTAAAAAAAAAAATAAATAAATAAAAAAGAATAAAGCAAAACAAAAGGCTTATGCAAAGGCAAATAAAGTATGCCCCCCCCCCCCCCGGCCACTTATTATTCAGACAAATGAGGCAGTACAAGACTGAACTGATGTTGATTCTATGTCTGTACTCAGAATTGTCATAGCACATCAGGCTTTTGAAAGAATATTTATGCTGACCTGTATATTAATAGTATATTCATATCCACTTGAGCTGGCTGAATACAATTTATTTGTGTTGTTATACAAAATTTTCCTTCGAACTCAGCTGACAAACTATTGATTTAATAAACAGCATATGAAAGACTGAAATGTTGGCTGCCTCTAAGAATGCATCTCCATTCCTTCCTCCCAAGTGCTGTTAATTTCGGAGCCTGCTGAAAAGTTCCATTAGGACAAATAGAATCAAGGCATCACATCCAAAGGTGATGGTTAACTGCAATCGGAGGTTTTAGTTGAATACACAAAATGAAACAGTGTCGGAAAGTTTTTCTGAAGGTACCAGAAATAATTTATTTAGTTATTTCCCATTGTCATCTAAATTCTCCTTGAACATAAATATACTACATACAGTATCAATATACTTTTAATATATTTACTTGAACAGAAATGTTATATGTATATCTCCAAAACTTGATCATTTGCTAATATAGAATCAGAATCAGCACATTTGGTTTAGTGTTGTAGTCGAGTTGCAGACCTTCTTGTATATATTGTGGGAAAAATCCATGTAATGCATTCTGTCCTTCTCTAGAAGAACATCATCGGACTGAAGTTCTACGTTAATTGAGAGAATGTGTGTGTGTGTGTGTGTGTGTGTGTGTGTGTGAGAGAGAGAGGGGGTGGGGGAGATATAAATCTAAGTCTAAACTTATTTATAAATGGAACTTTGTGTGTGGTTCCGTGACCTATAGACTCCAAAATGAATGAACCGATTTTCTTGAAAATTTACATCGTTGTACTATAAGCGTCTGTGAGTGTTCTTAACTAGGTTTTGTGTTGAGGTACCCCCGATAAATATCAAAAATTGATAATCAAAAAAATCGGATTATAGGAGTGGTCCGATTTTAATCAAATTTGATTTACTCATAGACAAAGACATAAGAAACGATATTCAGACGTTTCAAGGTTGCAGTTCTTACAACAGTGCAGAAAATCGATTTTTATATATATATATATAGATAAGGCAAGATGTTTGTGTGTGTGTGTCTGTTTATCTGCCTGTATGTCTGTATTTTTTTCAGCCCTTTTATTTTAGTTTTTGCTTCAGGTTTGGCTCTAAGTAGGTATAATTATAGTTCTTAGTCTCAGCCATAATATCATTTACTTAGGACTTATTTAGCTTTCAAAATTTAGTTTACGACGAAAAAACTTATTTGATATCAATACCAGGAAATCAAAATTTGACTTGCATCCATTCATTTTTCTTTCAGTCTACGGTTTCGCTTTAACTGGAAACAACTGTTGCTTTTTAGTCTTTCGTGCCAATGTCCAAAGAGGACCATGGATTAGTTTTAAAGCTTTCATTACACCCGAGCAACACTGCTAGTGTGTTATAACTCCATCAATGAAAACAACTTCTGTCTGATGAAGTATCTTTGAAAGGGCAAAATAAATTAGACAAAATTTTCCACTTTGTCATTTATTTAATATTAATTTGATATATAGAAATTATTTATATATAATATTCTTCGATATACACCCATCCATATATATATATATATATATATATATATATTGGTGTGAATGAGGAATCTGGGAATTTTAATTTCTTTTGGTATATAATCAATATGATTTCATTTAGATTCTTTTCCTCTTCATGACTTTTGTTATTAGATATTGCACACTGTGATAATAGAAGATCTGAAAAAAAAAAAAATTAAATTTAAAATTCTCGGCATCTCCCTGAGAGCAATACACCACGCCTCCTCGGTCTTACCCTCTCCTCTGATCTCAAATGGAACCACTACATTGAGTCCATAGCTAAATCCATTGCTAAGAAGGTTGGGTCACTGTGTTGGGCCAGCATGTTTTTCCCACCTGAATCCATCCTGCATATCTACAAATCAACCATTCGTCTGTGCATGGAATACTGCTGCCATACATGGTCAGGCACCCCTGCTGTTCATCTCAGTGTTCTTGACAGGCTCTAAAGGAGAATCAGTAATATGATAGGTACCGACTTGGCGGCTCAACTACAGCAACTTCCCCATCGATGAAATGTGGCCTGCCTTTGTCTGTTCTATAAATACTTTCATGGCTTCTGCTCCAACGATCTTAAGTCACTGGTGCCTCTGCAACAGGTGTTTACTTGTGCAACTAGATTGGCAACTGGATCCCACCCATTCACAGTTAGGTTAACCAAATGCAGATGACAATTCTACTCCTTCTTCTCTCACACTTCCCGCCTGTGGAACTCGCTTCCTTATTCTTGCTACCCCGATGGCTACAACCTCCAGGAATTTAAATGCAATGTCAGTACTCATCTCTTAACCACTAGACTCTAGTTCTTTTTTCACCAGCCTGTATATCCTTTCCTTTCTCTCCACTTTTGAAACTCATCACACTTGTATTCCCATCTTTCTGTTGTTCCTTTTTAACTGGTTCGTCTTTCTTTCCACTCTCTTCTAATTAATCTTTTTACTCCTATGTAGCCCCCTGCACATCAGTGGCGTTACCACCTTGCTTGGGGTGATACGATTAAAAAAAAAAAATCCTTTGCATGTGTAGTTACACCAACATAACTGATTTAGTTTAGTTTAGTGTGTGTGTGTGTGTGTCTGTGTGTGTGTGTCTGTGTGTGTGTCTGTGTAAGGCTGCGGGCAAAAATCAATAGTTAAGACCAGAGAAAGCCATAACGAATCTACTGTAGTCTCTTTTCTCCCTCCCTAATATAAATATATAAAATACCAAGAAGAATAATGTGTATCTGTTTTGCTCTTCTCTCTCCACAAAAAAAGTTTTATTCCAGAAGATTCAAGTTTGATCAGGTCATCAATATTTGATGATCATGATAACTGGCTTTGGCAAGCAACTGCAGAAACATATCAAATCATTGTTATACACCTTCAAGTGCTCCCTCCGGATATGTCATCAGTGTTGTTACTCCCAAGTCATCAGAAGTTTCAGGTCTGGACAACATACTCCTTCGTTGGGTGACCTGATAATGTGATCAGCATTCGGTCCACATCCAGAGGCAAAAAACTACGCTTAATAAAACTTGTTATTTATTCTAGCGGAGTAGTTCAATTGCTAGTCAGATGACCACTCTTAGCTATTCTGATTGGTCGAAAAACACCACAAGGTGGAAAAGATAGAATCTGTCACCTGTGTATTTTCATAATTCCCTATTTATAATCTTCAATTTTTTCATAATTCCCTAGTTTTTCTTTCCCTCACCCTTTCAACTATCTCTCTATAAACTAACTTTCAAGGTGACCCCCCCCCCCCCCCCCACTTAAAACAAAAATGTAGGGAATAAATTCTCAAATGACTTTTCTGTCTTCATTAATAATCTTTTTTTTCCTTTTAATGAAATTTGAGATTTTTTTTTTCCCCTATGAAATGTTCAACTGATTTATGGATTAATTGGATTTTTTAAAATTTTTTTTTATTTCTTAAATTAATAAAATGTAATTTGTAGAATCTGTTAGCATTTTGGGTTTCATCAACTTCGGACTAGGAGAGCGCAACGAACAAGGAGAAAAATGGATCCAATGGTGCTCAGCCAATGACCAGGTTATTAATAACACCTGGTTCCAAGAACACCCACAACGTTTATGGACATGGAGAAGCCCAGGAGGTGACACGAAGAACCAAATAGACTACATAACTATAAACAAGAGATTCAGGAATGCAGTGGTCCAATGCAAAACATACCCAAGTGCCGACTGCGGAAGTGACCACGTCCCAGTCATCTGCAAACTAAAAGTGAAGCTCCGAAGACTGAAGAAGCCTAGCACATCACCAAGGCTGCAATATGACACGCTAGAGGACGATCTCACCCTGCAGAAAGAATACAATAACAGCGTGAGAAAGAAATATGAAGAACAAATTGGAAAAGCCACTCAAAATGGGATTCACTGAAAGAAGCGATGGTGACCTCAGCAAACAACATAGCCCCAAAGGAAATCAGACGCAGAAGAAAATACAAGTGGATGACTGAAGAGATCCTCCACATGATGCAAAGGAGACAAAACATAACGCCAAGACACGGAGCAGAGTACAAGAAACTTCACAGAGAGATAAGGAACAAATGCAGACAAGCCAAAGAGGAATGGCTCAACAACAAATGTGCAGAAGTAGAGAGACTGAGCAGGACCAACAAAGCAGAGATGCATAAAGAGATAAGAGAACTGACAGGACAAAAAACCTGCTCCTCAACAGGATGCATAAAATCCAAGGAAGGAACAATCATATTAGAAAAAGAGGAAATACTCCAGTGATGGGAAGAATATATAAAGGATCTTTTTTGCAACAAGAGAGGAGAACCGAGAATACACAAGGTGGTGGATGGACCGGAAATACTAAATTCCAAAGTGGAAGCTGCAATGGCCAAAATGAACAGAAACAAAGCACCTGGCCCAGACGGCATAGTAATAGAGCTGCTGACAGCCTTAGAAGAATATGGCATAGAAAAGATTACCGACATAATAAATGAAATTTATAGCAGCGGAATAATACCAGACGACCTATGCAAGTCAATATTTATAGCACTGCCGAAGAAACCTGGTGCAAACGAGTGCGAACTACACAGAACTATCAGCTTAATGAGTCACATTACAAAACTGATTGTCAGAATCCTGATGAATAGAGTGAGAAGCAGAATCAGGCCAGAGATAGGGCAGGAACAGTGCGGGTTCAAAGACACTGGAACAAAGAACACCATATTCATGATTAGGATGCTCTCTGAAAGGGCATTACAAATGAAGAATGCCTTGTATCTATGCTTCATTGACTACGCGAAAGCATTTGACAGGATACAACACAAAGAATTGATGAAGACGCTCAGCAGCCTTGACATTTTTGGGAAAGACATAAGAATAATCAAGAATCTCTACTGGCAGCAAACGGCCTGCATACAGACAGGTAACGATCTCAGTAGATACACAAAGATAGAAAAAGGCGTAAGACAAGGATGTGTCTTTTCACCGGATTGTTCAACCTATACAGTGAGAATATTTTGAGGACCCTAGATGACACGCCAGGATTTGTTATTGGAGGCCACAACCTGAACAACACAAGGTATGCGGACGATACAGTGCTGATTGCAGACATGGAAAGGAAACTACAAGACCTTATACAGAAAGTAGCAGTGGAGAGTGACAAGAAGGGACTACAAATAAAATTTAAGAAAACTGAGTGCATGGTCATCAGCAAAAGATACAACCCAAAATGCCAAATACGGGTGGGAGATATCAGAATCAAGCAAGTACAAAAATTTAAGTACCTAGGAAGTGTTCTAACACGAGATGGAAAGTGCGACACGGAGATTCGAAGGCGAATTGGCATGGCAAACGACGTGTTCCAGAAGATGAGCAAAATACTAACACACAGGAAAATCTCAATAGAAACAAAGAAAAGAATGCTGAATTGCTATGTGATGTCAGTTCTTCAATACGGCAGTGAATGCTGGACAATATCATCGAAAACAGGACAAAACTGGAAGCGGCTGAAATGTGGTTCTACAGAAGGATGCTACGGACATCGTGGACTGAGCATGCAAGCAACGATGGGGTGTTGGAAAGAATGGCAACAAAAAGGAAATTGATACTGAGCATCAGGAAGAGACAACTGAAGTTCCTGGGACATGCAATGAGGAAAGAGAGCCTGGAGAACCTGATACTGACTGGTCAGATAGAAGGAAAGAGAGACAGAGGAAAACAGCGGATAACATATTTGCAGGGTCTGATCAGGTGGATGACGAAACAGGGGTTGCCAGGAGCAACAGGAGTAAACATACTAAGAGCCACAAAGGATAGGGAGACATGGAGAACCATGATCGCCTACGTCCTGAAGGGACAGGGCACATAGAAGAAAGGTTTTTGATATCTCACCTGCTGATCTTCTTCAGTAGAAATACTGGCTTGAATGTCTGCTTTAAAAAAAACATTTTTATTCTTAGCCAGCCAAGTGTGGCAATTTGTATGAAGTTCAGAAATAGATACTCTTAGCTATAAATAAAAGATGTTCCCATTGTAGATTTAAAAACAAACTAATCCAACCCCCCCAACCCCACACACACACTTTATCAGTTGCTTCACATACTTAACATTATTTCATGTTCTTGGGGATACAGACATTTTTTTTTATTCATGCAAGATTACTAAAACCACCACTTATGATAGATATTTCTCTGAAAGCATGTAATATTTAGATGTGTGTGTGTGTGCGTGTGTGTATATATTACAAATATTTGCCCAGTTTTTTTAAATCTTGTGTTTTATTTCAAAACCCAGGCTCTTTGATGTTTGGACTTGTGTTTATCATTATTCAATTGGTAAAGCAATGGACTGGAATCTGAAATTTGACCTGTAAAACACAGGCTGTAGAGTCCAGACTCACATGGTACAGGCAATGACTGGTGATCATGGAAGAACCTCCATTTATGTTGGTGCTAAGGCTTGACAATGAAACATGTTCTTTAATCCACAGTCAAATTTTTCACTGAAATGGTTTTACTCCTTTTTATTTCTTGAACTTCAAAATTAACCAAAGCAAATAGTGAACACCACCTCAAACAAAACACTATGAAAGTTTAGAAATAAATTTTTGATATAAAAAAAAATTATAAACAATACATATTTATAGTAAAATTACCAACAATACCTAATTATAGCAGATCTTTACTCTGAAGGTATAAAATTATGTACACAATATTTAAATTTTGACATTATCAAGCAACCAAAATGAAAGAAAACTTTTCTGAAATTAATCAATATTGAATAAGAACAAGTAATATAGTGTTACTTACCATGAAGAAAGAGTATTGTAATTTACTAAGCGCAGCTTAGATATGGCACAAGGCTGAAAGTATGGAGCGCCCAGTGAGGATCGAACTCACTACTGAATTGCAATAGTTCTAGCGAGACAAGCTTGCTAACCATTGCACCACCTCAAGGTGCTCCCAAGAAAGAGTATTAGTAATTTACTAAGCGCAGCTTAGATATGGCACAAGGCCGAAAGTATGGAGCGCCCAGTGAGGATCGAACTCACTACTGAATTGCAATAGTTCTAGCGAGACAAGCTTGCTAACCATTGCACCACCTCAAGGTGCTCCCAAGAAAGAGTATTAGTGCAAAGGTACGACCTCCTCTGTATTAATATAGGAGGTCGTGACAAAGGCCAGTTCACTATCTGAGTGGGCCAGTCCATTTGCTGACCTGCCATTGGTTGAATTCCTGGATATGTGTGTTACTCTTGATAAAATTAAACCAATCTGATTATTAGTTCTTTACCAGGATTACAGGGAGGCCATTTTGCTAAGGTAAATCTACTTGAATTTTACACATATAATATCCTACAATTTCTTAAATCAAACTGTATGTCAAAAAATAATTTAAACTTAAAAAATATATGAAAGTACAACATAAAATATACATCATTACCACTAGTAATTATGTCCATACAAACATGTATATGAACAAAAGCTGAGTATCATTTACCATGTATTCAACTGTGAAAGTAAAATAACATATATCATATTTTTATTAATTCAAAGCTGCGAAGAAAATTAAATTTCAGCATTAAAAAAATCAAATGAAATGTATACATCCTTAAGTCCACAAGCTCTATATACCAGGGGTAGACAACCTTTTGCTAACTGTGTGCAGACTTGGGGTTTTAAAATCATTTACTGTGCCAACAGCATATGCATTTTTATGCAATTCAAGGTCAATATATTTGTTCTACAATATATTTTATATAATAACATATACAATAATATGTAAACCCCATTAATAGAAATTGTTTTTAAGTCTTTTTTTTTATTAATGGGAGCTTTGCCCTTGCATAGTCTTAGCTAGTTGCTCAACATCGACAACATACTTTGTTACTTTGAGTTTTACACAATTTTCTAAATGTTCAGGTGTTAGGCAACTTTATTGTGGACCTAACACTGTTTTCATGTGATGAAAGACATGACTTACCTTAGAATCCGAGCATGAACATGTCTTGCCTGTAAGATGAAAACAAAAAAGAAATATGGCCGTTATTGAAGACACAATTTATGCCTGCCTATCTCATCCAAAAGAAGCCGATATTTGCACATATGCAAATTTTGGCCGTCTTGAAATAAGACTGACAAAGCGGAAGTAGGATCAGTTTAGTTGGTGTCTGTTTCACAACTGCCCTGTTGCCCCCCCCCCCCCCGTGAAATCCATTCCCTTGAGGGACCTAAGAAATAAAGAAAAACAGCTGGCCTGCAGGTGAGTCCACTGCACTTTTTGACTCATATTATCATATTCCCCCCCCCCCACTTCATTTTATGTGAGAAAATTTGTTCACTGGAATAAGTTGAACCAAAAGATGAAAGAAGAGCAAAAGCAATTTTCTTCAAACAGGTGAAAGATCTTGGAAGGGAACAGTTAAGAATAGCAGAAATTTTTCTAAATTTTTGTTTTCTACAAACTTCCATAGTTCAACAAACTGTATCATTGGAAATTGCTTGGCATGCCATAAGTTGCTGATTCCTGCTATAAATTCATATCTATCAAATGCCTGTGCTGCATAAATTGTCTCTTATTTTTAGACTTCATGTTCAAAGTTGAGCAAGAAGAGTTTATTCTGATCCATGACAAGACATTTATTCTAAATTTGTTACAACTTGTTTGTCTGCTTACTCTACTTATGACATGGTCCTGGGCATGATGGAAAACTGCATCCAGCAGCAAGGCCTCTGATTGGGAGGTTGTAAGAAGCATGGAACCACCTCTTAATTGCTGTTGTTCCCAGGTCCACCCTGACCTGGAGTGATAGCACCTGTTAGGGTCCCAGCTATGAGCAAATAGTTAACCTCCAAACTGGGGTCAAAACACTAGGAAAGTATGAAAATACACTTTTATAGAAATATATACATAAAACTAGACTTTATAGAAAAATTTAAATTTTGGAAGGAAAAATATTACCAAAAATGCATTTTTGAAGAAAAATGATTGCCATAATGCATTTTTGAAGGAAAAAAAATTATTCTCAGCAAGATTTTTGAATACAAAACTAGAAGACATTTTCAGTTTTCTAAAATAAAAAAGAATAAAACCCCAAAATTTTCACTAAATCAACCTTTTCAACTGAACATTAAAAAAATACATTAAAACCCCACCTTTTTTTGGCATTAAATGACCCACAGAGGTGTTGATATGCCATTAGACAAAACTCAAACTCAACTTATGACACATCATCTTCTCTTTCACCACTGTGCAAATTATCACTTGTCTAGAAATTCTCAAATCTTAGGTGTATCCCTCCCACCATTGACCTCTCTCGAGATGTTGTTCCATTTTATGTGTTTTCTTCTTTCAACTTTCATTTGGTTTAACATCCCCTTTTTACCTTATAGATGGACCCCCCCCCCCGCCCCCGTTCATGATTCTTTTGTTTGAAGGTGATAATCTGGCGTCTGTCCATGTCTCCCAGGATAGATTAACAGGCAGCAAGGATGTGTTCCAGGATTCTACCTGTGTTTGATCAGTACCTCATTATATTTTCCACTAGTTATTGTAACCCAGGCACATTCAGCAGTCACACTCATTTCTCTTGTAAAATACTCAGTCTCTTGTATTAAAAAGCTGTGATAGGTTTTGTCTCATTTAGTAATGAAACACTTAGTTTGTTTTTCACTGTCTGAAAGATTTTCTCGGTGAATAAGTCTTAGTCTTTTTGTATCAAATCAACAAGTGTCTGACCATCACCGACATGAATATTTTCAAATTTGGTACACTTATAAAGCTTCTAGATATGAGTTAAGTGATACCTAATTTCTATCTCTCGACCAAAGGCTTTCTGAGATATGACACTCTGACCTCTGCTGAAAAGTGAATTGGGGAAAATAGTCACAACATTGCAATATCAATATATCAGGGCTTTTTTTTTTTTTTTGTTTTTCTACACCTACAAAACTAAATTATGCTTTCGGTGGACCTCAGATGGAATGACTATATCGAATCCATTGCCAAATTGGCCGCTATGAAAGTTGGCTCTCTGTGCAGGGCCCGTTTCCCGCCTGAATCTATCCTGCACATATACAAATCTACCATCCGCCCATGTATTGAATACTGCTGCCACATCTGGTCGGGTGCCCCTGCTACTCTCCTTGGGCTTCTTGACAAAATACAAAGGAGAATCTGTAACGTGGTGGTTGATACTGACTTGGCAGACCAGCTGCAACCACTCTCTCACCGGCGTGATGTGGCTTCCCTGTGCCTCTTCTACAAGTACTTTCATGGCTTCTGCTCCAATGAACTTAGATCATTGGTGCCGCCTAAGCACGAATTTACACGAGATACTAGATTAGCAACTAGGTCCCACCCTTTTACAGTTAAACAAATAAGATGTAAGCGTAATTTCTACTCCAACAGCTTCTTTTCTCGCACTTCCCGCCTGTGGAATTCCCTTCCACATGTCTGCTTTCCTGACAGCTACAATCTCCAGATGTTTAAATGTAGGGTCAATAGACACCTCCTATCACACTAACTTCCAATTATTCTCCCAACATTCTCATCTACCCAACCCTCATTCTCGGTCTTCTTACCCGCCTATCACCCACCTTCTGACATTTCCTATATCTAACCATCCTTTCTCCACTCTATGTAGCCCCCTGCGCAGTAGTGGCAGTGAAATGCCTTGCTCGGGGTGAAATGCTTAAAAAATTTAAAAGTACTTGGATAGATCTAAAATCATAAAATCAACAGCATTTATGTTGTTTGTGGTTAAATGTTGACCAATTCAGTGGAAAATAAACTTATTTCTGATTTCTTTTACATTATTATACAACAAATAAATTTTTGTGAAAAAGTTACATAATGAAAATAATTATCAAGAAAATGTCACAAATTAACATTATTTGTTGCATGTTTTCATATTATGTTAATGATTAACAAATTTTTGTTGACATTCTACACTAAATGCAAAAAGAAAATAAAATTTACAGTTTCTTTTTATTCTTGAAAAATTGGGATTTGATCTGAAAAAGTGACACATTGAAATGAATATTTAATGGAAGAAATGACCATAAGACAGTCTTAAAGAAGCGTAGAAAAGTTTGGAGAATGAAAGTATTTTGTACTCTAATTTGAAAGAGGCTTAGTAATTATGTAAAGAAGAAAAAAATCTAAATAGAATTAGTTCTTCAAAATTTTCCGAGAATATACCCTAGCAGGTGGTGCTGGCACATGCTGTGTTTTTGTGCAGACTTTGAAAACAAAAACAAAATAAAACCTGATTTCATTAGCAAAAGTAAATCAGAATATTCTTCTAATAAGTTATTTGGATGGTAAAGTCATGGTTATTGCAGATTTTGTTGAGAATGATTTTTTACAAGATGCTGCACAAGGCCATCATGGGAATAATTCTCAAGCCACGTTACATCCATTTGCCTGTTATTACAGAAATGACAAAAAGCTGTAGCATATAAATATATAATTATATCAGATGAGACACGGCACCATAGCTGTCCATTTTTTTTCCAAAGAAAACTTACAACTACTGAAATTTTCTTTTTTAATTTTAAAATAAAAAATCTGATCTATTTCTCTGATGGTGACACATTACATAAAAATTTTATCAATTTGTGCAACCACAAGGTTGATTTTGGTATGGATGCAGGTGGCACATTTTTGCTCCATTTCATAGGAAAGAATCATGTGATGAGTTAGGTGACACTATGAAGAGATTATTAGCAGCAAAAGTAAAAGAAATATCAACATAAATACAGTTGTTTGATTATGTATTCCAGTCATCGTTCTTGTAGAAGTCAAATAACTTACCTTTCATTCAAGAGTGTGGATATTGTGCTCAATATTGATAGAGCTCAATATACACACTGAAATTATCAGCCAATCAATACTTATAGAATGGACTTGCCTGTAACAGAATGGAATCTCCCAGGTTATTATTTAAGCCACCTACCAATTTGCCCTGGTGGTTTTTTTTTTTTTTTGGTCAGTTTGACTCAACTTCTACTCTAGTTGATTACTGGCTGGTTGTTCTGGAAGACTTTTACATGGCGCTGCGAACAGGATACGAACATGTGAGGGTATTGCCCATTGGATTTCGAATCCAATGCCTTAACCACTTGGCCATCGCAGAAATGTTCACCCTGAACTCTCTCCTGTTCTCTACAAACTCTATAACTATTGTCTTGCTGCCTCTTGCTTCTTTGCTTGTTGGAAGTTCTCCTCTGTAGTTCCTGTCTCCTGAGAGCCCTCCGATCCTTCTATCGACCTATCAGCCTCTTACAATTTTTGGTAAAGTGTTTGAGGCTATCATCAATAGTAAAATGATTCAGCATCTCATATCCAACAAATCATTTTCTGACGAGCAGTGTGGTTTTAACTTCGTCAGGTCTACTGCTGATGTGCTGACAACCATCGCAGAGTACATATATCAAGCCCTTGATAAGAACAGAGAAGCTCAGGCTGTTGACCTAGATATCTTAAAACCATTTGATAGGGTTTGGCATGCTGATCTTCTGTGAAAGTTACATAGTTTGGGTATAATGAGATGATTGGTGGATTTAATCTAATTGTTCCTGTCAAAATGGTATTTCTGAATGGGCATATTTCCAAACCCTTTCATGGGAATGCAGGTTTCCCTCAAAGCTCTATCCTAGGTTCTATGCTCTTCCTGATATTCATCAATGATCTTCCCGTTGAACTCTGTTTCCAAGATGGCATCTATACAGATAACACCACCATCTACTCTTGTCTTAACAAGAAATTTGCCTGGGCTGACAAAGTAGGTCTAGCCTCTGATCTTGGAAAGGACTTTCAATTTCTGATAGATTGGGTTAAGAAATGGCTTGTAAATTTGAATGCCTCCAAAACAAAGCTGCTCTTCTTTAGCCACTGTAGAGAAGCTTTCCTACCTTCCATTAATATGGATCACATTAGTCTCCCCAAAAGCAATACACTGCGCCTTTTCAGCCTCACTCTCTCAGTCGATCTCAAGTGGGATGAATACATTGAATCAATAGCTACACCTACTGTTAAGGTTGGGTCACTATGCCAAGCCGGGAAGTTTTTCTTGTCAGAATCCGTCTTGCACATTTATAAATCTATCATTTGTCTGTGCATGGAATACTGTTGCCATATCTGGTCAGGTGCTTCAGGTTCTTGACAAAATCCAAAGGAGGATCTGCAATGTAATTGATCCCAATATGACTACTAGCCTTCAACCACTTTCTTACCAACAGAATGGGGCTTCCCTCTGTCTTTTCTACAAGTATTTTCACAGCTTCTGTTCTGACGAGCTTTATTCCTTTGTGTCCCACCCTCATCAATTTACCTGTGCAACTGGATTGTCAACTAGGTTCCACAATTTTAACATCAAAACAGGAAAATGTAACTGCAAATTCTACTCTATCAGTTTCTTTCCTTGCACTTCCCACCTATGGAAATCCCTTCCCTCTGCTCACTTTCCTCATAGCTACAATCTCCAGAAGTTTAAATATGTTATGGTGAAACACACCTATTCTATAGTGAATAGACTCTCCCACCTAATTTAAGTACGAGTAGTAAGAGAAATGAGGATCAGTCGATGTTGGAAGATAGTAGCTGACAGTCAAATACAAAAGTAGTCAGCAGCCTGACAAGATTACACTGTGTAATACATATTATATACAAGTTCCTAACGTTTTGTATGTCAAACATGTTAGGACCGATTTTAGTATAAATACCAGCCCCCACTGCGAAAATAACTCCACAACAAAATACAACATCAATTGCTATCTTCTATCTTTGACTCCAACCTCTCTCTTACCATTTCTACAACAACACCTCTACCGTTTTCTTCAGTTATTTGCCTCCTCTCATTGTAACCCCCTACAAACCAGTGGCAATATTGTCTTGCTTAGGGTGAAATGATTATTTAAAAAAAAAAAAGGCAACAAAAAACATTTCAGGCATAACTATTTTGTATTCCTCAATAAATGAACGAACAAATGAAGCAGAAATTTTAGAAAATAGATAAAAATGCTTCAACAATTACAGGAATTCAAAAACTACATAATTTTATTCCTGTATCTTAGGAAGTAGAAATAAAAACAATGTCCATGTTGTTGAGTTTTCTTTTGTTCTCTAAGCATTAATCGTGTCATTTTCAAAGTTCAATTTTGTTTTTGTTCGTATAGAAGCTTTACTAACCAAAAGATCCACATTTGTCATTAGTAAAAACAGGCACATGAATTCCTGCCAAGACTAAAAGACAGTTTGACTTGGTTGTGAGAAAAAAAAACCTTTTTTCTTTGCCAAATTTATTACTACTTTTCTCTTCCGTCTGAATTTCTGGGATGATGCATTTTCATTATTAACCCTGTTTATATTCAGACTATTGTTTTCGTCTTTGTTTCTATTATCAAAATGTTTCGGCCATTGTGCCCTCCAGCCTTCATCAGATGTATATTGATCTGGGTAATCTACATATTAACAACTATCCAGATAGATAAATTTTAAATTATTCTGAGATACTGGAAGAACTTAAAAACTTTTCAAAATTTGCAATGGAAAAAGCTTAAAATATTTTAGGAAATAATTTCTTGAAATAACTTTAATGATACACTCAGGTTGGTCATAACAAAAAATTTGAGTGAAAAAGTTGTTTGCATATCTATCTATTTAAATATATATTCCAATAAACAAAAAAAAAGTTGGCTTTTTAGTCTTCTCGTAAAAGTTAAGAATCTTTTTTTTAAAATATCCATTTAAATGTATCACTTAAATTAAAAATTTATTTTTTTAGAGATAAAAATAAACCCAGAAAATGTAATTGTTTTTTGCATTTAGTGTACCATGTCAACAAAAGTTTTTTAACCATCAGCATCATTTATTGCATATTTTCATATTTCATGTTTTCGTTAATGACATCTTAAATTATTTCCATTCCAATTTTCCAATCTATCTGTTGTATAATAATCTAAAATAACAAAAATAAGATTGTTCATTTTCCACCAAATTGCTCGTCATTTAAACTCAAATTCTGTTGATTTTATGATCGTAGTTCTTATGGGAATATTAATCAGCATTCAAATAGCTTTCTAAAGATATACCACTTGATCAAATTGGGAGATATGAAAATGTTAGCAAATAGCAAAACCTGCTATTTTGAATTTGACTCCACTCAGTTAAACCTTTGTAACTTAGGCCTCAGTCAAAAGTCCAACGCAACAGCTTGTACGTACCTTGTACAAGGTGAACACATTTGTTGTCAAATTTGGAAAAAAAATAAAAAAGATATGCTTTCTGAGAAATCAAAGGTCAGATTTCAACTTAAAAAAATTAGATAGCTTTTGAGATCTACCCAATGTTATAGTTTAGCATTGTAGGTAAAAAAAACCCAACTGAGATAGTTGTCTAATAGTTGTCTGATAGTTGTCTATTTTCAAAAATTCACCTTTTTGGCAATGTTCAAAGGATCGTATCTTAGGAACCTTTTGACCAAGATATATCAAATTGCTACCATTCAATTTGTATCTTGGAGCTCTAAGTCTACAAAATCTTTAAAAAAATCTGTCTGTGATGATCAAACCATTTTTGATTTTACATGGAATGGCTCTGTACTGAGATACAGTCAATAAAGTGCCATACGTGATACATGCTTGGGCGATCATGTCTTGAAAGAGACATGACTGACTGCACAGAAGGTTTTCCTGCAGTAGGTTGCCATTACTTTCTGCAGTAGACTGACTGCCAACCAAGGCTATAGAACTCGAATTTGAACTCGTCTCTCTGATTGCTTGTTTCAAACCGATATCCACTGCATCACAAACTGGCCATAATTCTACACATGGATGTTTCTTCCAGTGAAAGAGGTTTATTAATTAATTACAGGTAAAAGGGTAAGGAGTTTTAAAAACCAGTTCTTAACATTGTGAATGGTGCTTTAGCACTAGCAGCAACCATCTCAAAATTGCAATTAATATTTTTTATGATATATATATATATATATATATATATATATATATTTGTTTAATACTTAGGTTTTTGGTCCTAATAGGGTTAGACCAGTACACATTGGTATTAAAGTGTTTGATAAATTATATTGTAGAACTTTTGAATATTCTCCATTTTTAAACAAGTTATTTCACTACCCAGGTTTCTACCATAGGTGGTGTCTTGAGGCGAAATAACTTCTGGGTAGTGAAATAACTTGTTTAAAAATGGAATATATATATATATATATATATATATAATTTTTTTCTTACCATTTCTTTAAATCTTTCATTGTGACTTGCATTAATTCCTTTGCTCCATGAGCTTTGAAGTCCTTTAATCTGAAAACAAATGTGTTCATATATTGTCATATCAGAAAAAAAATTTGGATTATTGAGTTCCAATCAGTTGTCAGTAAGTATGGATTAATTCAATCCAAAATATACCATTCAATTTCATGACAGTCTTCACCACACTGTACCTTGATCAACAGCATGCAGAATTTTGATTCCAAGGATCTCTCTGATTGACATTTGTACTCAAGAAATAATTGAGAATAAATCTGTGTTCAGTGATTTTGAATTCTGCGTATTTTCACACGATGCTGGAATGCTTTTTAATCCATTTACTATGCTGATATCCTCGGCCAACCAATGTAGTTTCTTTCCCCTTGAATGAAAAATCATCTTCATTTTAATAATAGCACTCTTTCTTTTTCTTTTATATGCCCTGTTCCTTCAGGACATAGGCGATCATGGCTTTCCATGTCTCCCTGTCCCTGGTGGCTCTTAGTATGTTTTGTCCTGTTACACTGCCCAAACTCCACTCTGCCATTCACTAGCTGAAGCCCATAAATCTAGAATATAAATGTATAAAAACTAGCATGGCCACAAAATGAGGGATTAGTTTATATATTGATTATAATATAGAATTGATCCCCCATTTAATAACCACATTATAATTTCTTATAAACAGTTGGAATATATATTCTTCTTCTATGTGCCCTGTTCCTTCAGAACATAGGCGATCATGGCTTTCCACGTCTCCCTGTCCCCGGTGGCTCTTAGCATGCCTTCTTCTGTTGCACCATGCAACCCTTGTTCCATCATCCACCTGATTAGGTCCTTCAAATATATTATCCGCTGCTTTCCTCTGTCTCTTTTTCCCTCTATCTGGCCTGTTAGTATCAGGTTCTCCGAGCCCTCTTTCCTCATTGCATGTCCCAGGAACTTTAGTCGTCTCTTCCTGATGCTCATTATTAATTTCCTTTTTGTTTCCATCCTTTCCAAAATCTCGTCATCTTTCACATGCTCGGTCCATGATATCTGCAGCATCTTTCTGTAGAACCACATTTCAGTTGCATCACGTTTTTCCTTCATTTTCGAAGATATTGTCCAACATTCACTGCCATATTAAAGAACCAACATCACATAGCAATCCAGTACTCACCTCTTTGTTTCTAGTGAAATTGTCCTGTTTCTTAATACTTTACTCAACTTCTGGAATGCTTCTTTTGCCATCTTCCTTACCTTTTTTTGAGTGGAGGTGGGGCAGATGCATAACAATGTCCACGTTGTTGATGTTTTATTTTGTTCTCTAAGCATTAATAGTGTCATTTTCAAAGTTCAATTTTGTTTTTGTTCTTATAGAAGCTTTACTAACCAAAAGATCCACATTTATGTTATTAGTAAAAACAGGCACATGAATTCCTGCCAAGACTAAAAGACAGTTTGACTTGGTTGTGAGAAAAAAAACCTTTTTTCTTTGCCAAATTTATTACTACTTTTCTCTTCTGTCTGAATTTCTGGGATGATACGTTTTCATTATTAACCCTGTTTATATTCAGACTGTTGTTTTCGTCTTTGTTTCTATTATCAAAATGTTTCGGCCATTGTGCCCTCCAGCCTTCATCAGATGTATATTAATCTGGGTAATCTATATATTAACAACACTGTCTACCCCTGTAGATTAAATGGAAGGTTCAGTTCAGATTTTCGTTTAGGTTACCATTATCGAGATACACCTGGTGAAGTCCAGAGGGCACAATGAATAATACTTTCCTCTTTCTGCACTTTGATGTTTTTCCTAATATCTAGTAATTTTTTGTAGCATTCTATTTCACAAGCAGTTCCTTTATATAAAACTACATCCTGTGAGTCTCCCTCGACCAAAACAAATGGAAACCTTCTCTTTATCTGTCCTTTGACTGATTAAAATATTTGAAGACAGGGTGTCTCCCAAAGATTGACATCATTTGTAATGTGAGTAACTACATGTAGTGAGGAAGACCTGCTTGGAGAATCTGATGCTCACAAGAAGGATAGAGGGGGTAAAAAGAGACAAGAGAAAGCAACATGTGACACACTTGATGGACTGGAGCAGTATAACAGAAGAAGGGTTGTTAAGAGCTACAAGAGATAGGGAGATGTGGAGGGCCTTGATTGCATTTGTCCTGAAGGGACACAGTACATAGAAGAAAAGGTTAAAATTCTTTTTATCTTCCTGGCAGTACCCATGTGTTGGGATGGGAATCAACTTTTTTAGAAGAAAAAAGAAAACTGTAAAAGAATTTCTCTTGATGGTTTGTCTGTTTCCTTCATCCTTTCTTTAATTCAAAATATTTTTTCAAGAAAGTATTTTTCTCTTTCAAATGGAGAGACAATTTTTTTTTCATTTGACGAGAAAAAATATTTTTCTCTTCATTTGAAGCCTTTCATTACTTTAGAAAAAGTTTTTTTTTTTTCTCTATCCTACCATGATATATTTGTTAGTATCTGTATCAAACTTGGAAAGTGTGACATAGAGATCCGAAGGTAAATTGGCATGTTGAAGGGTGCATTCCAGAAACTGAGGAGAGTATTAAGAGACAGCAATCCAGTACTCTGTTTCTAGCAAAATATTCCTATGTGGTGTCAGTTCTTCAATATGGCAGTGAATGCTGGATAATCTCATCAAAGATGAAAGAAAAACTTGAAGCAATTGAAATGTGGTTCTACCAAAGGATGCTGCGAATATCATGGATCAAGCATGTGAGCAATGATGAGGTTTTGGAAAGGGTAGAAACGAAAAGGAAATTAATACTGAACATCAAGAAGAGACAGCTAAAGTTCCCGGGACATGCAATGAGGAAGGAGGGCTTGGGGAACCTGATACTAACAGGCCAGAAAGAAGGAGAGACAGGGGAAAACAGCATGTAACATACTTGACTGGCCTGAGTGGGTGGATGGCAGAACAGGGTTTGCATGGTGTAACAGGAGAAAGCGTGCTTAGAGCCACCAGGTATAGGGAGACATGGATGGCCATGATTGCATTTGTCCTGAAAGGACAAGGCATATAGAAAAAGAATAATAATAATAATATGTGCTAGTAAGGGACATGTACTAAACTATTCAATTCCTTGCCTTTCATCAGGTAGAATACCTTCCATTTATTAACAGTTCAATATTCAATAGTTTCTCAGAACTGAAGTACCATGGTCCTGGGCATGATGGTAAACTGTATCTGGCACCAAGGCCTCTGATTGGGAGGTTGTGAGGAGCATGGATCCACCTCTTGATTGCTGTTGTTCCCAGGTCCACCTTGACCTGGTGTGGTAGCACCTGTTAGGGTCCCAGCTATGGGAAAATAAGCCCTAAACTGAAGTCAAAACACTATGAAAGTTTAAAAATACACTTTTATAGAAAAATATTACCAGCAATACATTTTTGAAAAAAAAAATTATAACACATTTTTGAAGGAAAAAGTACTATTCTCAGCAAAACATTTTTGAATACAAAACTAGAAGACATTTTCAGTTTTCTAAAATAAAAAATAAAAACAAAAAAATTTTCATTAAAATCTGACTAAATCAACTTTCTCACTATAACCAGACATGAAGAAAAATACATTAAAACCCCACCTTTTTGGCATTAAATAACCCATAGAGGTTGATACGCCATTAAACAAAACTCAAACTCAGACTGAAGTATCAAAAATTAGTAAAGAACCACTTACCAAAGAATCTGTAGTTCCTCTCTTTGCCTGAATAATTAGTAGTTGCAGTAGTGGAGATTACAAAGTGCTTGAATTGTTGTGTAACTCTATTAATCTTAACCTATTAATCTTAACCTATTTCATGGCTCTCTATAACAGTTGTTTATTTGGTGCAACTGCAGTGAATTTAAAAAACATCATACAGCTGCTCAGTGGCGTTTGAATCTGTTGGAGACAGGTACAATGGAGTACCTGGAAGTTAGTTAAGTGTTTCTGGGTACCAGTTTTGTGTCACCCGCTGGTTTGAAGAAGACAGTAATATTATCTTGCTACAAACAAACACCATGCCCACAAGGAAACATGATGAACATGAAGTGATACAAATTGTTTACAAGATCTGTGAGTATGACACCTGTTAAGATAGATTCCACTTTCAATTGTGATCCTCACGAAATCCAAAATAACATGCTCCACACTATTACAAATCCACAACCAGCTTGCATATCACCCTGCTGACAGGTTGTATTCCTCAAGTATATTTCCTCCCTTGTAAAATCTGACTGTTCTCTGATTCAGGTAAAGTACAATAAAAAAAAAACGAGGTCTAAATAATGGTACCTCATATAATACAGTCAATGTTGTTGACTGCATTATCTGATAGAATGGCTCCAGTGTTGAATTGGGATGTGATTTGATGCAACATTTCCCTTTGAATAGTTAACCTCATTATAAGCCTTCTCCTTGCATTCATCGATGCATTGGGCCAATGACTGTATTTTCACATGCTGCACATTTCTACTAGGCATGTCTTGCTAAGAAGAAAATAAAAATAATCTGTAGAAGTTGCCACCATGGAGATAATTCTCATTTTCTTTTTCTTTTCCTTTTTATTTTTTTAACTTTTTTTTTTTCACTTCTTCCTCTTTTTTTTTTTTTTGTTTTCATTTATTTTTACTGTTTTTTTGCTACTTCTTTTTGCTTTTCTTCTGTACATTGTGGTGCAGTAGATATCAACTCTGAACGACAAATCTGGGAGCCGAGTTCGAATTCCAGTTAAATTTACTTATGCACAAATACCCTTGGGAAAGGTATTAGCTTGTCTCTTCCCTCCAGTTATGTGTCAAATAATAGGACAGATTGAGTTTTATAGCCTTGGCTGGCAACCAGCCTACCACAGAAATGGCAACCTACTGCAGGAGAATCTTTTGCCCAGTCAGTCATGTCACTTTCGAGACATGATCGCTCAAAGCGTGTATCACGTATGGCACTTGACTGACTGACTGACTGACTGACTGACTGACTATGATTGTTGAAAACATGATTAAGGCTTCTACTGGGCATAAAATGGGGGATAAGTTTTATACTGTAATGAAGTAATAAACTGATCCCCTACTAATTACTACATAATAATATAATTCATCTCTTCCCTTTCTAGCTAGGAGTCAAATAACAGGACAGAGTGGGTTCTATAGCCTTGGCTGGCAACCAGTCTGTCGCAGAAAGCAATGACAACCTATTGCGGGATAATCATCTGCACAGTCAGTCATGTCTCTTTCGAGACATGATCGCCCAAAGCGTGTATCACGTATGGCACTTAACTGACTTCTTCTACCTCTTAACTTTTTTTTTTCTTTTCATTTTTTTTTTTCATCCCTGACATGTTTGGGTGAATGGGATCCCCTCACCAACTGTCTCCCATGACAGGGCTTCATACCACATATAAAATACCTCTCTGACATATGCAATAAAGTAATACAACAACTCGGTCATCTCTCATAAAGACTGGGAAGTTTACAGACAGATGCTACTGAATCAGGCATTGGTTAGATCGAAATTAGATTAAAAATGCTTTATCTATGGTGTGGCAAGAAAATCCAATGTGAAAGAACTTAATTCCATCCATTACTAGGGTCTGCAAGTCATTCTAGGAACCTACAGTATGTCCCCAATTGAAAATTTATGTGTCAAAGCCCACGAACCACCTTTGGCATTAAAACAAGTTAACATTACAATGTTACATTAAACTTTGTTCCTGCACAAGTAATTCAGCATGCTGTGTTCTTAAAGAATTTTATAATTCAATGGAAAATGCCATAAAACCTCTTGTCATTCGTATAGGAAACAATTTCAACAAACTTGAAATAACATTTGTCCAATACACGAATCTATTCTCTCAGTCCACTGTAATATTAAGTCTGGCAAAACACTCTAGAAAAACTGAAACATCTGTGTTCATGGACAAAATTCATATCTTACAAAAACGTACGAATTGTAAGCACATATATTTTGACAGCTCAAAAGATATTGGTAGTCGGATGTTCAGCTATACTGAATGAAACCATACTTCAAAAGCGCCTACCTGATAAATCTTTAAAATATGGCATTAAACTTAGCCGTGGATATTATCACAAATAGGGATTCTGGAAATATAATGAATATAATAAATCTGACTTGCTATTTTTTCTGACATCATTGAAGTCTAAAAACCTGGCCAATCAGACAAAATCAATATATGTCGTAACCAAAAACACATCATATTCTGCTGGATCCGTAGCCATGTAGGCATCCAGGGAAATGGAAAGGCAGATAAGGCAGCTAAAGAATCACTAAAAGTGAATATATTCTTCACACAGATTTCAAAACATTAATTAAATAAGAGGCAAGAGTTATGGAAACAATAAAACAAACAAATTGCATAAAATCAAAACTATACATGGGATAACGTTAGGCTTTTCCAAAGAGAAGTTGTCGTCTTAGCAAGACTCAGAATTAATCATACGAATATCACATATCAGATCCTTCTAAAAGATAAGGCTCCACCTAAATGAATAGCCTGTCAGGTGATGTACACAGTAAAACATTTTATGATGGAATGGGCCAGATTTGCCCCAATCCATAACACCATTATAAGGTGAATGACCTTAAAGAACTCTAGAAAAATGTTAACGAAAAAAAACCATTTTGATCTTCTTGAAGAAAAGTAAATTATACATCAAACTTTAATCTAAGCAACTTTTAAACTATAAATAAACTATACAATCAGTCCTTAATTATATTTTAAAAATGTTAAAACTTCCAAAAATCATGTAATAATTCTGCGTGTTCCTTCCTTAGTTCATTACTTAGTTCCTTCGTCCGTTAAGCCACCCTCTCTACACGAGCTTTGCCTTCCCCTCAATCTTTTTACTCTCCTCAGCTTTTCTCTCACCTTTGCCAAACGAAGGGTAGTAAAGAGTGAGAGAGTAGGAGGAGAGAGCCTATAGCATTACCGTAGCAGTAGTAGCTTAATCTGGTGGTTGTAGCAATAATTGTATATGTGTGTTTGTGTGTGTACTGTACAATATAATAAAAATAGGTAGGTTTGTTGTCATATCCCACGACCTAATAATGAAATTTCTGGCCTCGACACCCTTGGCCATTACTCAGTTGGTCTTTTCTGTTTACAATGGACACAGGACCCTTAAAAGAAACATTATTTTTAAAATTATTTAATCCCTTCTAACATTTTCGAAATTTTGTCAGAAAGTTTTGTTTTGATTTGAGTTAGTGGCTAAAGAAATGTTAAGACTGTTTTACAATGGAAACGTAATGATTGCATCACACTTTTTTTTGGTAGCAAACACATTAATTCAAAAATTCTTGCAAAAATCAAATTATTGTTGGATTTTAATGAAACTATCAGTACTCATTCCCAAATGAATGAAATTATTTTTGAAATTATTATTTTTTTTTAAATCTTTATAAAAATGTTTACAATGGACACAGGAGCCATGATTTTTCAGTAATAAAAAAAAAATTTCCCTTTGAAAATCTCACAGTAAAGTAGCTTCTATGGACATTACTTTTACTACACTCTGTGTTATCATTATTTTATTATCCAATACCTTTATGTTTGAAGACGTTACAATCATTTGTAGTATGACAAAGTAAAATA
This sequence comes from Ascarosepion bandense, assembly GCA_037127315.1. Taxonomy (NCBI): domain Eukaryota; kingdom Metazoa; phylum Mollusca; class Cephalopoda; order Sepiida; family Sepiidae; genus Ascarosepion; species Ascarosepion bandense. Next base: position 3,493,971 of record JBBBDQ010001500.1, read on the forward strand.
TTTCCAGGAAATCATAATTACCCTTCTGTGGAAATTCCAAGGGTTCTGCTAGTATTGAATAAATTTAATATTTTTTTCTTCTTTTACCTCTTTTTCTTTTCTCTTGTTTTTTATTTGCCTTTTCTTCTTATTGTTTTCTTTTTTAAATTTCTTTCTTCCAAAAATCATTTTGCAGCTAAATGAAAAATTGTTTCTGTCCCTTGATTGTCACAGCTAAACTGTCATAATGACCTCTTAGCCTATTATTCATAGAGTCCATTTCTGCAAGTGAGAGATATCGACTGGTATCTATAGTTGTATGAAGTTGTCAATAACACTGTGTGAAATCAAAAGAAAAAATGGTAGAAAAAAAAAAAAGAAAACTGTTAGGAGAATGTTGCCTAGTTTGCTCAAGCATCATCCAAGTAAGAGCTCTAAAAAACATGAAATGATTTTCTTTATTCTAAATTTTCACTGTTTCTCTAAGAGCCATTTTGCCCCCACCTCTCTCACTCAGTATCTATCTCTCCCCCTCTTTCCTCTAATATTTTGCATGCTTTACATTTTACCTCATTTGTGTGATTTTGTAACGGACAAAATGCTGTAATCAAACCCAGAAATCTTTGTCTACATTGTTGCAGCTTGAATCATTATTTCGTATACGTTTTTGTTAAATTTCCCTGTGAACTCATTAATGAAAAGCTCTGAGTCGTTAATGTCTTCATTATATGGCACAAGTTTTTTTTTTTTTGTCTAGGATTTCGACAAATGAGCTTCACAGGATAATTGTATATAAAATCTGATTCAGTGGATGGCAATCTTCCGTTTCCGAATTAATTGGCAGAAAATGGATTTGCAGGATCTCTGTCTCTGTCTCTGTCTTGACATGTTCTCTCGCACCACATACACACATGCAACTGAGAGAAGCTGACTATGTATAAAGGAATCCCATTTTCTATTTCTGTAAAGGATTTAAATTTTGAGAAAGAAATACAGTTATTAAATATCTGAAATCCTGGAGAGGGACATTTGGCATTAATCATAGTTCTTG
>JBBBDQ010001500.1:3497500-3525000 GCA_037127315.1 Ascarosepion bandense
TTGAGATATATATATATATCCAACAAGATTTCCTTAATATAAATTATTAATAGGTAAATCCATATAGAGAATTCGATGGGTATTAACCAGAGCGATATGAAGATACACCTAAAGTCAGGGGAATTGGTTTCTTTCAGAGGTCATACCATCTAAGACAGTCAAATAACTTCCAATGGATACTACCCATATTTTGAACTGGACTATATATCTCTTTCTCCCCTTCCCTCCCATTCCTTTTCCTTCATTTCTTTCTTTCCTCCTTCCCCTCACAAATATTGTCTTTTAATTGTTTGTTTGTAATTTTATGTTTATTATTTTTATTATGTTCCCTCTTCATTTTAACCCTCTAGGGCCATTCGTATCATATTTGATACAGTATGAAAACAAGCCTTGAAAGAAATATTTTCCTGAAAAATTTTTTAAGAGAAATATTTTATAAATTTCAAATGAAAGCAGTACTGACTGCTCAGTCAATGAATACCAAATGTTTCCTTATAGGGAAATACCAAATGTTTCCTTATAGGGAAATACCAAATGTTTCCTTATAGGGAAATACTGTATCAAATATGATACGAATGGCCCTAGAGGGTTAAGAAAAAGCTCATTCCGGCAGAAATTTTATGCCAGATGGAGGAATATTGAAAAAGGGTCTGATGAGATGAGCTATTTAAGCTCATTGAAATGAACTATAGTTTATAACTAACATGACGTGCTGACTTTTCCTTTATAAACTATATATATATATATATATATATATAATAAACCCTGAGAAAAAAACTCTGAAGAGTAAAGTTATTACAATAATGCTTTAACGAAACTTCAAAGTTGGCATGACTGAAATAAGTGCCAAACTTTTACATTAATTCTGTTAACACTCTATTGCTATCATGATATTGAGCAGTTGGACTAACAAACGAAAAAAACAGCTTGCCTAAAATTCCTTTCTGCGAGTAAACTATTAAAGAAAAAAAAACAAAAAACAATTTTGGTTCTAAGCATCATTACAATTTAACACACACACACACACACACACACACACACACATATATAATTTTCACCTAATATAAGGCTCAAGAGCCATTCAGGATAGAGCATTACCAAATCAAGTTGTTGTATAAGTAGTTAGATCACGTAAGAAGTGCTAGATATGTAGAAAAGATAACTGTTCTCACCTTAGACTTGAAAATGTTAAATATTGTAGTGATTGAGGGAATCATCCTCTTGGGAGACTGTTCCACAAGCTGTCCAACTGGTATTTCTTTGTTCCTTATGAAATATGAAGGAAAGGAGGATGATTCATTCCCATATACATGGCATGGTCCCTCCTTAGCCGCAAAGGTTAGGACTGGTAGAAGAAAGAAATTAAGCTTGTTACTTGCCATGGAGGTAGCGATAGAGTAGCAAGTCGCTTGTTAAATATAACAGACAATAAATGTTTGTTTAATCATGAGTCATTCTAAACATCATATTTTGGCCTTAATTTCTGGTGAAAATAAAGACAAAAATTGCCCAACATTTGGATATTTTTTATTACACTGGTTCTAAGCTTTTTGGCTTACATGATCCTTCTTCAGTGTGGTTGGAGGGATGTTACTGTCAAAGATGATATTCTCTTGTGTTGACATAAATCATTGCTATGCGATGATAAGTCACCGAATAGCAGACACAGGTTGTAAATTTGTAATGCTGTTCTATGATGTCACACTATGTGAGAAACCAAAATGTTAACAACCATATGTCTAGATGCACTGTAATACGATGTCTAGAACGGCTCATGATTAAACATAAGACATTCATTGTCTGTTGCATTTAACTGTATATGTTTAGATAATTATCTGCTACCTCAATAAATATATAAGTGTGCATATATATATATATATATATATACACACACACACACACACACACACACACACACAGCCTTTGAGATTTGAAAAAGCAATTGCTCAACTGCCAGTCAAAAGTGAGGGAAATTTACTCGCCCCAAAATCAATTTACTCGACTGACTCCATCTTCTTAATAGTCGCCTTACATAAACATAAGGTGAATTGCTGATGGAAAACAAAAATGAAATTTTAATTAAAATTTCGAACGTGTTAGTATTTTCCTTAGCCACAAATGTTAGGACTGGTAGAAGAAAGAAATTAAGCTTGTTACTTGCCATGGAGGTAGCGATAGAGTAGCAAGTCGCTTGTGACAAGTCATCTGTTGGAAAGAAGCTGTTGGGTTGAAAATAATTCAACCCCACAATACTTCATAGATGCTTTTCAACTGTACCATGATTGGCAAATGAGGAGTGGGTAGCTGAAGCCCAGGTATGGCAGCATCACACCATTCTTTAGTCCTTGTAAAGCATATAGGAGTTGTCAGATATTTACTTAGGTAATGAGAACAGAACTGACTTTTGTCTTGTTACTTCTTTTTACACACAAATACCCTTGGGAAAGGTATTAATCCATCTCTTCCCTCCAATTAGGGGTTAAATAATAGGGCAGATTGGGTTCTATAGCCTTGGCTGGCAACCAGTCTACTGCAGAAAGCAATGTCAACCTACTACAAGATAATCTTCTGCCCAGTCAGTCATGTCTCTTTTGAGATATGATTGCCCAAAGTGTGTATCAAGTATGGCACTTAACTGACTGACTGAATATAATAGTTGGAAACATGATTAAGGCTTCCACTGTGCATAAAGTGGGGGATCAGTTTTATATTGTTATGAAGTATTAAACTGATTCCCCACCTTATTACTACTTAATAGTATAATCTCCCTCTAGCTATGAGTCAAATAATAGGACAGATTTGGTTCTATGTTTTTGGCTGGCAACCAGTCTACTGCAGAAAGCAATGGCAACCTACTGCAGGATATTCTTCTGCCCAGTCAGTCATGCCTCTTTTGAGACATGATCACCCAAAGCGTGTATCACGTATGGCACTTAACTAACTTCTTTTCCCACTCTGTCCTTATAAGTCTGTCTAACTGACTGAGTCCGTGATACTGTTAAACGTTCTCTAATCTAATCATCCAAGTAGCAGGGTGAGCATGTGCTTCAATTTTAGATTTCATAAAAAAATCTTGAATAAAAAAATGTTTGTTTTTATGTTCCTGTAAATAATTAGAAACCTTTCTTCTGTTGGTATGAAGATGGATAGAGACGGCTATTCAGTTCTGGCTGACATGGGAATTGCAACAGTTTTCTTTGTATGAATGAAAATCTCTATGATCTAAATTTAATCTAAACTTATTTACAAATGGAACTTTGTCTGCGTGTGTGTATCTGTGAGTCTGTTACCTATAGACTCTGAAACAGCTGAACCAATTTTCTTGAAAATTTCCACAGTTGTACTATAAGCGTCTGCAAGTGTTCTTAGCTAGGTTTTGTGTCGAGGTACCCCCGATAAATATTGATAATCAAAAAAATCGGGTTATAGAAGGAGTAGTCCAGTTTTAATCAAATTTGATACACTCATAGACAAAGACATAAGAAATGATATTCAGAAGTTTCAAGGTTGCTGTTCTTACAATAGTGCAGAAAATCGATATATATATATATATATATATATATATATATATATATATATAAGGCAAGATGTTTGTGTGTGTGTCTGTTTATCTGCCTGTATGTCTATTTTTCAGCCCTTTTATTTTAGTTTTTGCTTTGGGTTTGGCTCTAAGTAGGTATAGTTGTAGTTCTTAGTCTCAGCCATGATACCATTTACTCAGAGGACTTATTCAGCCTTCAAAATTCAGTAAATTGTCGCAATTTTATTTTAAATATTCTTTAGGCTTAGTCTGAGCTCCAGGACCATGGATTAGTTTTAAAGCTTTCATTACACTTGAGCAACTTTGGGCTATACTTCTTATATATATATATATATATATATATATATATATATATATAGAATACAGCTATTCATATGAGCAACTTTGTACTAGCTGTTTGCTGTTCTTCACTTCTGATTTCTTAACTTTCTGTCCAAATGCAGCTCTGCAATAATGAAATTTATCCCAATGGTGGTGATATGTATTTATTTGGTAATGGTCAAGTCCCACATTTCAATGGGTTAAATATATTTTAAGCTTAAATCCGTTAGTTTTCCACATTTAAAAGTAGAGAAGACATTCAGCTGTTTTGTTTAATTGCAAGAAAAATTCTGTTTGATTTGAGGGAAAGCATGATTTAATGGTTGACAGCACTCGTCTCACAATATATCTTCCATCCTTCATGAAAATATTTTGATCTAGTGTCCAGAAAAAAAAAAAGTTTTCCAATTGTCAATATTTAATCTTTGTTAGCTAAGCTGCTAATCTGAATGTTTTCCTCAGAAGTCACAACAGGAAATATAAACAGCATTTAGTTAGCTTTTTACTGGCATTAAACACGCACCTTTGATGTCTTTGAATTGTTCAGTCTTTTGTCAATGAACAAAACAACTGCTGAATTTATAGCGTTAATGAAAAATAAAACAAAATTTAATTTATGCAATGTGAAATGAGCTTGAGAAAGACTTGCTTGTTCATCTGTCATGGAATTGTTCTGCATTAAATGGAAATGTTTGTGTGGTATCCTATGCAAATTAGCTGAGTTGTATTTAAGTGCTAAGCCACTAACTGTTGAGGCTCCATCATGTCAAATGTAACCGTGTACTTTGTGTGGTCTGCCCCACCTTCTTTGGTCTTCGGTTTGCCCAAATTGCCGGGGTTGGATCAATAGATCGATCATCTCAGACCACACCTAATCTTATCCCAAGTTGTGATTTGATTTGATCCTAAGACAGGTGAAATTGAATAACCTTCAAGAACCGCTGTAAATGAGTTTGCTTGGGCTGGGGAATTCACAGGAGAAAAACAAATTTTCATAAATATTTTACATCTTTGATTTTTGGTACAGGCTTATTCATTCCAGCATTCGAATTCTATCTACTTCATGCAGACATCTTCCCAATCAACGTCTATGTTGAAATTTAACACTCTGGCTGGTTCTGTTAAGTTTGGCATTGGGTTTGAGTCAGAGTTCTTCTTAGACAGGCAGTCATGTGATGTCAGGCAGCATGGTCTCTCGTCCCAAATGCAAATCTCTGGTTTTTCAGCTGAACTGCTGTCCCCAATTCTCTTTTTCCGCATTGGACACTCATGGATTGCCATCCAAAACTGGTGTGGGGTATGACCAGTCTAGGGAAATCGGTGAATTTCCTAACTCCAATAAAGGTCTCTTTGTAGGATGGCTTTCAAAGATTATCTTTTTTTCAATTTGGAGTGGGGGGGGTCCTTTCCTTAAGCAGCAGTCACAGGCATTGATCCACCCAACTCGTTCTCCTTTCTTTCTTCATTGGTATTTCACATGAACACTCTTCAAAGGCATGTACAACTTCTCTATCTTCCTTAATTTTCCATCTCTGCTCACCACCAACCAGTTCTTCAACTGATTCTAATCTGATCTGTCTTCACTTGCAGTCATTAATTAAATTATTGTTTGAAATTTTTCCTATGTGAGGAAAATTCTGGCCCCCAGTGAGAAGCTTTCTATATATCTCCCTTGCTCTTTCTCAATTTCTTATCAGGGTCATTAATTTCTCAACCCACCAAGAAATCCTTATTTCTGACCCTGTTGATAGTGTAGTATCACTCCTTGTCGGCTTCAGAGAATCACCACGAAATTTCTATTTCAATTTTTCACTTGTGTAAAATCTCTGTCTGGAATTGTGTTTTCATAACTTGTACCAAAAGACGAAGTCACTAATCAATTGTCTATATTTGTTACATGGCCTTTTTTGCACTCTGCCCCTCCATGGGAACTTTTTTAGGTTTTTGAGATTTTGCTTTTTTCTAACAAAACAGAAAAATCTTCAGTTTATCTGTATGTCTTCCTAAATAGTGTTACATATTGATTGTTGAAACTGCAAAATATACTGGACATAACAAATGGTGTCACCGATATGATGCTTGGGTCCCATGGATGATCATAAATGTCGAGATTTGGATAAAAGCCTTTATGGCTACAGAAGAGTGTGTAATCTCAAAGATTCAAGAATGGAAAGTGGATAAAACCAAATAATGGACTTGTTCATGGCTTATGTGGGGTGTGAGGCGTTAAAGAAAATCTCCACAATGGTATACCTCCAGGAATTAGTAAAGATGTCTTTTGAGAAATTTGTCAGCATAATAAATAGAAACATTTGGCTGAAAAGAAAACTGGACATTGCTGAAAGGATGAAATTTCTAGAAGCCGGGCAGTGGCTAGAGGAATCTATTATGCAGTATGTACACACTCAAAGGACAGGTAAAGCATTGCGAATTTGAGAAGCTAGAGACTCAAGGCATTTCAATTGAAACGAGGTGATTCTATTATGAACAATCAAAGGACTTAATGAACTGTAGCATAAATGAAAAGTACTGGAATGCATGCAAGGTGGCCATATGAACTTAGAATTAAAGGGGGATTATTTACAGCAGCTGGAGCAAATCAAACAGCCAAGAGAAGTGTTGGTCATACATAATGAACTTAACCAAAGCCAAAAGGAAGTGCTGTTATTGTGGAATGGAGCATGAAATAAATTCAAGTGTCTAGTGCTGGGGAAATGATGTCTTGAATGTGGAAAAATGAATCATTTCAAGACCGTTTGCAGAAGTGAAAAACATGTAGAAAAAATGAGAGTAATAACCCCTTCCCCAGAAGAACTGCAGGAAGCCATGTATTTGCAGTAAATATGCAAAGAATGGTAGAGAGAGAAAGTGAAAATAAATGGCCATATGTTTAGCATGCAAGTTGATATGGGTAGCAAGATAACCCTAATTCCAAGAAATTTTGGGATCAAGCTAGGCAAGTTAAAATCAGTGGTTTAAAGTTAAAACACTTCAATGGAACAACAATAAAGATGTGACGGTACCTGCCGTGGCACATTTGAAATGAATACCGAGTTCTAGGTTATTCAAATCCTGGTAATGGCATGCAAGAAGGACTACAGATTATTAGAGATCAACATAGTAAAAGTAGATACAGCCAAATTAATAAACTTCATGGAAGCACAAAAGAGCGAGAGAGCTAAGACTTTTACATGGATACAGAGCGAGTATTTGATTAAAATAAAATGACCACCCTAAATACATTCAAGCCAGAAAAGTACCAGTATACATACTGCCATTAGTGGTAGACAAGTTAAACGGCAAAATCAATCAAGGCATTCTCGAAAATGTTATACATGGTGGAAGTAACTAGGCCTCACCTATTGTAGCAATAAAAAACTCCAATGGAGATTTGCGAGTATGCAATAACTATAAAATTGGAGTAAATCACCTGATATGCTCGGACTTGTTTCCATTACCAAACATCAAAATGGTGAGCCATAAACTGGCAAACATGGAATATTTTGCAAAAATTTACTTGAAATCTGCCTTCAACCGAATTCAGATTGATGAAAAATGTAAAGAAGTTGCCACCATCAACACCCATATGGGCCTGTTAAGGTGGACTCACCATTTGGGGTTAAAATTTCTAGTTATATATTTCAAGGGTCAATTGAAAGAATATTGTTAGGCAAGGTAACTTATTTACCAAGATGATAGGGGGGGGGGAAGGGGAAGCGAAGATCAAACAAGAGTTAAAACAAAAAGTGGATCAAATATTATGGCAATTGAAAAAGGCTGGATTTATCATTAATAGACAAATGTAACTTTGATTGCAAGAATCTGGGATATATGGGCTACCAAATATCAAAGACCGGTACAACACCTGACAAAAAGCTAACAAAAAAGATGATAGAGGTAGCAATTCCAACCAATAAAAAGGAATTAGAATCCTTTTTAGGTTTGGTAAATTTTTACAGTAGATACATACCAAAATATAGTGAACTAATTGAACCATTGTCAGAGTTGTGTAAAAAAAAAAACACACTTTGAATGGACACAAAGATGGAATAATGCTTTTATGATACTGAAAGCAATTATGAAAAAGAAACCTATTACAAGGGTGTTTGATCCTAACAAAGAGATTATGTTCACCATGGATTTAAGTGAGAAAGCGATTGCTGACATCCTTTTGCAGGAAGATCATTCAATAATGTATTTATAGAGGCGATTGACAGTGGCATAGATAAGTTACTCAAACATTGGAAAAGAGGCCCTAGCAAATGTTTGGTGAATGGAGAGGGAGGGCATAGAAGTTTTTACTAGGCAAGAAATTTCTACAAAAGTTGGGCCACAAGCCATTGGAGTTTTTTAACCCAAGGAAGGAGTTGATCAATGTTGTTACAAATATGATTAAGTAGGTACCATTTTAGTGGATAAGAAATTAATTAAAATCGACTCTCTTCTTCAATTTTACAAAAATTCCACAATGATGTATGAAATCCTGGTTTTTCCAAATAGAAAAAAGATTGACCATGTACTTAAAACCAGATTTCGCAAGTAATGATTTTTTTGATGATTTTTGACCAATGAGAATGACTTGGAAGGACTTGGCAATCCAGTGTGAAATTCAAAAGGACATATAAATGTCTTTGCAACATCAGAGCCTGGCAGTGCCCATCTGTATAACTCTTGAAGATTGTTATATATACAGAGTGCAAGGATAGGAGCAGCAAAAGAGACACACATCTAAAATGTAACTTCAAACTCCAAGCGACTCAGACATTGTCCTCGTTCTCTTTCTCCTTTCAACAATTACTACTATGAACATTTTGTACGAACTCTTGATACCTTAACTTTCTCAGTGAACATTAACTTCCACAACTTGTTATTCATTCCCTTTTAATAAATTACTAATTTGAACATTCAAAATGTATATTTTATTATTCCACTCTTCTACACTAATCGACACATTCCAACTGACAACCAACCAACTGATGATGAAAACCTTCTGATAATAAATCTGATGATAATTCTGCAGTTGTAGGGAGTTTGGATTAAGTCTGACACAAGGCCAAATCAGAGAAACATTAACCATCTTCTCAATGGCTACACCATCACTGCTTTCATTCCAAATCAAAAATTTAAGAACCAATAAAACTTGACTTTTTAAAATTAGGATTTTTTTGTATTTGCCTTTTTCCCCAGTTTGATTGTCTTTTCTGCTGGTAACAGTTTTTAATACATCTTTAGTTTCTACTGACTGAAAGAGAACCAAACAAAGGTTACATGTCTGAATAAGTTAATCAGTTAAGTGCCATACGTGATACACACTTGGGTGATCATGTCTTGAAAGAGACATGACTGACTGGGCAGAAGATTATCCCGCAGTAGGTTGCCATTGCTTTCTGTGGTAGACTGGTTGCCGACCAAGGCTATAGAAGCCAATCTGTCCTGCCATTTAACTCATACCTGGAAGGAATAGACGGATTAATACCTTTCCCAAGGGTATTTGCGCATAAGTGAATTCAGCTGGAATTTGAACTCGGCTCCCCGATTTCTCGTTCCGAGTCGATATCCAATGCACCACAACACACATCCCAATTATCTGAATAAGAGTTTAGCTTAATATGGAATTAGTGAAATTAGTTTGAATTTGCAATAAAACTTTTAAATATTAAGATAATTTGTTTGAAATTAAATGAAATATTTAAATTAATTAAATTATTTACAGAACGAGATAAATGAGATTTTTTTTTTTCTTTTTTTTCGTTCATTATTCCAATCTGCATCATTCTCTTTAATGATGACCAGCCATAAGGTAGCGGGGGTGGAAATACTGGCAATGAAACAAAAACAAAAAAAAACAAAAAACAAAAGTCTTTCGTCATGGAGCAATAAATTGCTTTTATATCACTGTGAAAGATATCTGTATAAGGATTTGTGAGAGGGGAAAAGTAATGTTTCATTCAATGCTTCATAATTCAGACAGGCTGATAACACTGAAATAGAATGAAAAGATAAGGTCTCCATGTTATTTGTGTGATAAATAACATTTTTATACAAATATGCAAACCTGTCAAAGGAACTTAAAACCTAAGCTATTAATGTTACCACGTTATCACACTAGAAATGCAATGAAAAATGCTGACAAAGGAATGAACATTTCGAGTAGTAAAATGTTTCACCAGACATATCAATACTGAGTTGATATCTTTCTCTTGTTATACGAGAGATAACAAGAGGGTTGCCCAACCAGTTGCCTGCTTTTCAGGAAACAAATTCTGATTGGCTGGCTTTATTTCCCTACTCAAACATGGTTTTTGCAATTGCCTTTATATATAAGTAAAGGTAATTATTATTTGTCTATATTTCTGAGATGAGGTAGTATTTACATTATTCGGACTATTGTCCTCATCTTGGTTGCCATTTGTACGACTTTTAATAATAGATCATTCTATCTATCTATCCATATTTCTGTAATGAGGTAGTATTTACATTATTCAAGCTATTGTCCTCATCTTGGTTGTCATTTGTATGAAATTTAATAGCATTCTATCTATCTATATTTCTGTAATGAGGTAGTATTTTCATTATTCAAGCTATTGTCCTCATCTTTGTTGCCATTTGTACAATGTTTCGGCCTTGTACACTCTGTCCTTCCTAAGGACACATTGCCCAGTGGACATAGACATTGGTTAGTTCCTGTGACTTGACCCAAAGAGTTGTGAGTTCAATACCACAGCAGTGGTTAACAAGTAACTTACAGGGTTAGAGGGAGATAACTCATGACTTCCAGAAGAGGAACTAGGCAAAGAATAGAGTTCACATACCCCAGTGATTGTAATAAAGGGTTTGGTTCGAAATTCCTAGCACCTGAAGGCCAGAGCGTACAATGACTGAAGCATTGTAAAAATGGCAACAAAGATGAGAACAATAGTCCGAATAATGTAAATACTGGAAAGATCTTTTTTTTTTATCATTACACATGCACATAATACAATTATTTTTTAATCACTACACAATATTCAGACTCTGTTGCTTTCTGCATCACGTGACGGACGCTTCTCACGACAGATGCTTCTAGTTTAAATTTTAAAATCATTTGTTTCTGATGAAAGGCAGAGGCCAGTCTGAAATATCAAATATATATATATATATATATATATAATAATAATAGGAATAAATAAATACTGTCAATTAAAAATACATTTTTAATTTAAAATTTTTCGTAGTTTTTCCTATACATATTAAGACAGTATATGTGGATTAACATTATGCTATATATATATATATATATATATATATATTGTAAATGGTTCTTACAGTGGTTTATAAATTCATAGTATCACTACACAAAAATGTTTGTGTTTCGAAGCTGCTACATGCGCTTCTCATTGGGTGTAAACCATTGTAACAACCATTACAATATAATGCTCTACGTTGTATCGAGCACTCTTTATAAAAGTAAATGCATGAACAGTAGATAAAAAAAAAACTAAGTGTTCTACAACTTTGTTAAACTATATATAATATATTGTAATTTTTTATTACAATCGTTTGTAAAAGCATTATATGACTACACAAAAATTTTCATGTTTCAGAACAATACTGTTCTTTTTCAGGTGATATTTTAAAATGTGAAAACGATTTATTTAGAAAATATAAGATGAATTTATGGTTTTTTAGAAATTTAAGGGGTAGTAGTTGGAAAAACTGCTTGTAGGTGTGTGAAGTCATTTATATCTCTTCAGTGACATGATTACCCAAGCATGTATCACGTATGGCACTTAAGTCAAAAATTTCTGAAAATGTGTACTTGTGTTTCACATGAACCCCCACTTTTTTTTTTTAATGTACTTTTGATCATATAAAATTTGAGATGCAAGTAAAGTTTAATTCCCAAAATATGGCCCAGAGAAGAAAAAAAAAATTTGGGATCAACTAGGACCAAGTCCTGAAGGGACTTAGTACATAAGACAAACTTATATTTGTGTCCACTTTTTAACTTTAACTTCCAATACAAATTAAGATGCAATTATGTGCACCTGTCCAATATAGATTCATCTGTAAATTGTTAATGCTTAAAGATTCATCTGTAAATTGTTAATGCTTAAAGATTCATCTGTAAATTGTTAATGCTTAAAGATTCATCTGTAAATTGTTAATGCTTAAAGATTCATCTGTAAATTGTTAATGCTTAAAGATTCATCTGTAAATTGTTAATGCTTAAAAAATGTAATTCCTTACATTGTTGTTGGGTGGGTGTAAGGTTGACATAGTCAGTGATTAAACCAAAATGCTGAATTGGTATTGGGGAAACTAATTTATAATTTCAAGTTTATTTTTTTATCTTTGTCTGAAGTGTTGCTGATACTTGACAAGGCTAGAATTCTGTCTCCAAATTTATTGTTGACTTGCACCTTTCACCCATTTCTTTACAAAACTGGTTTTGTGGGTAAAGAAATCACAAGCCCGAATAAATACTATTCTTTTTGCGTACTTAGTTTGGAAGCTGGAGAAATTATTGTCAAAAAATCTTTCTTCTTGGCTGAAGTTGCCATTTTTATTCCTCGTTTCCTAATTGTTCTCAAAGTGTGTAGATGTCTTTTACTGTTGCTGGAATTCTTCCAATGTTGTCTTTACTGCAAACAATTTTCTCTGCTTTGTGATAGACATTTGAAACAAAATATTGTCTAGCTTTTTGTATATTATGAATTATTGAGCCATTTTAGTTTGTTTGTTTTCAGTATAATTGCACTGGAACTGAAATAATATAAATGTTAGCCTGGGATTCCAATTCATTTTCTTGTTCTTTTCAAGTTGATTTATAAAATCTTGAATTCTGACAATAACTGTTGATTGCCAAATTTATAGAAAATATTTTCAATCAGCAGAGATAATTAGAGAGCAATGATTCTGTAAGGTTGAAACTTTTGGATATTGACTTATAACATTTGAAATAGGCTTTACCCCCCCCCCCTTTATTTATAGTATTTATCCAGGATACATAAAAATTACTTACTAAATGGTTAGCGGCAATTTATACCATTGCTCCAAATCTATAAATATCTACATAAAAATGTGACTAAAATTTGCTATATTTATGGGAGGAGATCATTCAATATCTTCAATATTTACATTTGCAAAATAGGCAGTGAGGATATAAAAGTCCGTACTGCATGGTGACTGTCAGTTTTATGCCACAAGCAATTTCCAGAGTATACATTATGTGCACGTCCACTGTCAGGCAATAAAACCCGGGTTCAAATGTTGATTTATCAAGTAGGTGATTTCTTGATAATATCAACCTGGGGAGTTGATCTCAGTGTGTGGGACTTTTGGAAAGTGCCTGTAAATTATTCTAAGCATTAATACAAGGTTTGTGAGCGAAATTGAGTCAACAGAACCATCAATGATGGTTAGACTAGCACAGTAACAAGCTATTGTTGAGGGTCTCAACATACTGGCGAAAACATTTGATCTTACTAGATTATGCAATCACTTTCAGAAACTATTTAAAGTCTGCTCAGCATAGCTACAGTATAAAGTACAGAGTGGCAGGGTGAATTTGTGGGTTGAACAAGCATCTGTAATAGGGATTGGGTAGCACACCCCCAAGCAAACAGGTGTGCTCTCAAATGAGCAGCCTGCCATTTTATATAATTACTGATGAATGAAATTTGAGATATTAAAAAAAAAACTCAATAATTATAAGAATATTATACGACTAAATAGAAGCATGAGAAAAGATGTTAAAAAATACGCATCTGTCTCCTTTGTCAACATAAAATAAAATGAAATTGAACTTAGGCAGGTGGGGAGTATTTTTTCATCTGTTATATTATGAAATATGGTAGATTTGAGATAGTTGTTTGCCGTGACAGGAGTTATGGAGGCTTTGCAGATATTTTTGTGGAAACATTTTTCATTGAGTATGCCTAAAATTCAGTTTAAATTTAGAATATGCTAATTTATTTTAAAAATATCTTGACTCAAACTTTTAATGTTCTTGTAAGCATTTAAAGGAAGATGCTAAAAAGAAACCTCTGTTACCAATACTATGGTCTGATTGGTTTATATATATGTATATATATATAATTGTAGTGAAGTTTGTCACTTAGCTGAGCTGTATTAATTTTAGTCGTGCTGA
The DNA here is from genome assembly GCA_037127315.1 of Ascarosepion bandense. Classification (NCBI taxonomy): domain Eukaryota; kingdom Metazoa; phylum Mollusca; class Cephalopoda; order Sepiida; family Sepiidae; genus Ascarosepion; species Ascarosepion bandense. The sequence goes on from JBBBDQ010001500.1 coordinate 3,511,495, forward strand.
CTCCAAAGTTTCATTTAAGGCATTATTGTAATGTCTTCACTCTTCAGGGTCATTTACTTTTTCTGCTGACACTGAAGAGGGAAGATGTTACAATAATGCCTTCATGAAACTTTGAAGTCAGAATTACTGAAATAACTAAGCTATACTGCTAGCTAAGTGACAAACATCTCTACATTAATTCCATTCTCTCACACACACACACACACACACACACACACACACACATATCTACATTGCATAGTGGCCATCAGTTTCGTGCTTCAAGCAATCTTCAGATTATAGTTTGAAAATTGCTTTATATATAGAACTATTATTCACCATGCAGAGTTGATTTCTATATCTACACAAATATATATATATATATCAGATTAAATAAATTGCAAACATAGTGTCTGCTTATTTTTAATAATGATCTCAGAAAGAGATTGAAAGTACTTGAGTACCTTTAGAAATGAATGATAATGTCTGTCAATGTTACAGTTCATTTCTGACATCTTTCAATTATAATAAGATTATGAAAGATTATCTGTGAGTATAAACATTTTTTTAAAAAAATAAGCAGACACAATATTTACAATTTAATCTGACATGTCTAAAAGAAAATTTGCTGCCTAAATACATAAATTATATATATATATATATATATATAATTATTTATAAATTACATAGCAATTGAATTTGAGTATACATGGGTATCAACTTGATGTAAGTTTCCAGTATTTTGAATATAAAAATTCAGAACATCAGCATTTAGTCATCTAAGTATTTCTCTTGCCTTTTTATGACCTTAAGTCAGCTTTTGAGATAAATTATGTAGTCACTCATAAAAGAACAATTCAGATATTGATTCAATGAATTCAAGATCTTGAACTTGATGTAAATATAGTTTGAAATGTAACAAAGAACGAAGCAGGTGGTCTGTTGATTTCAATCTGGCTAGTCAATTGACTGCAAAAGACTTTTCTCTCACCAATTTATAGGCAGAAGCACACAACTGCATGCTGGGATTTCTTCCTTGCCAATAAGATAGGCCACTTGTCCGTTTCATCTGAATCTGTTTTTGTTTGCTTGTCCAAACTGGTTTTTGTGCATCAACACCAATTAGTTTTTGAACTTTTGCCTTATTATTGTTAATTTGCCTTGTATATATTATTTGCTTGCTTTATATTATTTTATTTACTTTGTTGCTTTTTCTTGTGTTCTCTTATTGCAAAGTTAAATTCTGTTTGTTGGACACTTCTGTTATTTATTCTGTATTTGACTTTTGGCTACTCACTCCACATGGCCATCTGCAGGTGACTCCCGGAGAGAATATCGAACATAGTGTAGAAGTCAAGATAACTTAACAGGAACATCATGGCTGCCTTGTAAACTGTCATAGCCTCCTCGCAGTGGTGGTTGTCATGGCCCTCCTCATGTTGGTAAAAGTTATATCTGGATAACCTCTTTTATCAAACATCTAGCCAATAGCAACCAACAAATGAATTGCCCAACTCTGGGCAATGGACTGGCTTATTCTGCAATAAATAGTCTCAAGTCTCTTTCTGGAGTTATTCTCGACATTTATCACTGACACTGTCAAACTACCTATTTGTCACAGAAGAATTTAAAATCTCTGATTTTGTGCCGTCATATTTGCAATGCTGCAGATTTATCATATAATAAATTTTCTGGTTCAGAAATTGTTTTCTTGTTCTGGTATGCCATTCAAATAAGCCAGTTCCTCACTGTACAGTTGTATATTAACAATTGGAGTTTTAGTAATTTATAATAATGCTTTTCCTTTAAAGTTTACCCATTTCCCACAATCAATTCTGTTTAGGTTGGCAAAAAAAAAAAAAAAAGCTTTATTGATCTCACTGCAGTTATGCTTGGTTGTCTGGTCTTAAGTTAATTTTTTTTGTTACCAGTAACCATCTTGATCAAACAATTCCTTTTATTTTTTCTTTCTCTTGAGTGAAAAAAAAAGTTTAAATGCTGATCAAATTGCTTTTCAGTAAGTAATGTAGAATCCATTTTTACTGTGACTTTTCATGGAAATTATTCCATGAAGGAATAATTTCCACAAGGAAGGAAGCAAGTTAAAAAAACACTTGTAAAATTTCCTAACATATCATTGAAGGAGAGTTTAATCTGGCACTTAGCGAAATTCTAAATAGAAAAGATCATGTTGTGTCGAGGTTAGAAAAATCAGTGTCTTTGACTTTCCCAATACTGACATTTAATCTGAACAACGACTTATGGTTTTTGGAGGGGAATACATGATTATCTTGCCTACTAAAAATACTGTATATGTCTCACATTTTCTTGTTTGATTGGGCCAGCTCACATTAAAGCATCAGTTCCTGCATGATCACCGAAGTTAAGCAACATTGAATCTGGTCAGTACCTAGATGAATGACCTCTTGGGAATACAAGGGACTGTAAGCTTGAAGGTGTGTGTAGTATAATAGATGATGACTTAGAATTGATAACTGGTGAGTTGAGTTCCAATTCTCCCATTGAATTAATAATATTCATTTATACACAAAATACCCTTGGCAAACATACGGATCTATCTCTTACCATCTCCCAGCTATGAGTTAAATAATAGGATTTGTATGAGTGAATCTTAACCTAAAAATATCTTCTCTCTCTTTCTACCTCTGTCTGTCTCTCTCTTTCTACCTCTGTCTCTCTCTCTTTCTACCTCTGTCTGTCTCTCTCTCTTTCTACCTCTGTCTGTCTGTCTCTCTCTCTTTTTACCTCTGTCTGTCTGTCTCTCTCTCTTTTTACCTCTGTCTGTCTGTCTCTCTCTCTTTTTACCTCTGTCTGTCTGTCTCTCTCTCTTTCTACCTCTGTCTGTCTGTCTCTCTCTCTTTCTACCTCTGTCTGTCTGTCTCTCTCTCTTTCTACCTCTGTCTGTCTGTCTCTCTCTCTTTCTACCTCTGTCTGTCTGTCTCTCTCTCTTTCTACCTCTGTCTGTCTGTCTCTCTCTCTTTCTACCTCTGTCTGTCTGTCTCTCTCTCTTTCTACCTCTGTCTGTCTGTCTCTCTCTCTTTCTACCTCTGTCTGTCTGTCTCTCTCTCTTTCTACCTCTGTCTGTCTGTCTCTCTCTCTTTCTACCTCTGTCTGTCTGTCTCTCTCTCTTTCTACCTCTGTCTGTCTGTCTCTCTCTCTTTCTACCTCTGTCTGTCTGTCTCTCTCTCTTTCTACCTCTGTCTGTCTGTCTCTCTCTCTTTCTACCTCTGTCTGTCTGTCTCTCTCTCTTTCTACCTCTGTCTGTCTGTCTCTCTCTTTCTACCTCTGTCTCTCTCTCTCTCTCTCTCTCAATGTAAATTAGAGGAAAATAGAATAAATTCATATGAAAGAACATTGTTCTTTCAATATTGAAACAAAATGTACAATTTTGTACATATTCTAAAGTAGTAATATATATATGTATATATCCAAATGAATAAGAAACAGAAAATATTTACAATGTTCAAAACATTAATTTAAAATAGTGCTCAATATGGAAATAGACCAATGAATATTATACATTATACTTTAGAACATGTACAATCTACTACAAAAGTGTACATTTTGTTTCAATATTGAAAGAACAATGTCTCTTCAGGTAGTTAGTAATGATGATAAATGTTCTTTTTGAAAAGAAAATTGATGAAAATTCACTTCCTTTTATTGACATTTTTTTTTGTACGAGGTAAAGAGGATAAGAAAGGTGAGAAAACGAAAAGAGAAATAAAAAAAAATGGGAAGAGAAGAAAACAGGAAATAAAAAAAAACAAAGATGAAAACAAGAAAGAAAGAAACGAGGAAAGAACCAATGAAAAATGCCTCAAGGAGAAATAGACCCCAAATTTAGGTCGGAAGTAAAGTATAAGCATATACAAACATCGGTCACATGACATCTGGGCTTAACAAAGAGGAAAAAGTGAGAAAATGCACAGGGGGGATGGAGGTGGTGGGGAAAACAACAAGAGCTGCAAAGAAATAGAAATTTCAAACTTTGGCCAGAAATGAATTGTAGATAGATACATTTGTTAATAACATTGTATAAAACAAAATCCTTTGGCATAAAAAAAATGGTGAAATCACATACACATGCATAGAAACTATTCAAAAGCACAGATTTGAGGATATTTAAAAATACAAAATATAAATTCATTAGTGCTAATATAATAAATTGGAAAAAAATATTAGAATTAAATTAAAAAACAAAATTAAATTAAAATTTAAAACATTAAATAGCTCACAACTTGTAATAGAAAATAAAGATAAAATAACATAAGAAGAGAGATCATATATTTAAAGTAAATTACCAAGATAGTAAGATTAATACTGTAAAAAGTTTATAATTGCTGGAATTTCAAACCTTAGATTTTATAATTCTAGCAGGATTGTAAGGCTAATTCTTTAATATGTTTACAGTTTGTTGTAGTTTCATGCCTCTGATTCAGTAATATATCACTCTTCATGTATTTAATAATTTCAATTTTTTTCTTGTAGACAAAGGAAACATGGTTCATTTACTGATCTAGATATTCCAGCCTGTTTGAGAATTTTGCATTTAAATTTAGGTGTTTTATTTTTTTCTTTTAACTTTCAAAAATATTTAGAAAGTGATGTCATATTTTGTTTATCCTTATTAGTAAAAGATGAGATGATTGTAAAAATGCTTCTTAAAACAATTCATTGTATTACCAATATAAACTTTAGTAACCCTAAGATTCTCTACAGATGAGATTGAACACATATAGACTATGGATTTAGTTAAACACTTATTAGATAGGGGGCATTGGTTAGGGTTTCTACAGTTACAAAAGTTGTTATGGGGCAAATTTTGTTGTATAATTTCAATATTTTATTATGTAATTTAATTATTTTTTATAACTTGTTAGAGCAACTATAATTTACTTTTAGTGTATTCCTATTGAAAATTTTGCTTAATGGGTTATTTTTGGGGATGTTTATCAATTAATTTAAGAAATTTTCGTTCTGGAGCCAGTATATTTTTCCACAGAGTTGATCTGAGAAGATTGATAACCGTTATCCCTAAGAATTTTATCATAAGTTGTTTTGTTTTTTGAATATTTATTTGCTAGAGGAGTGTATGCTAATGTGACATTCAACCAAGGATGGAATATGTTTGATAACGGATGGTGAATGATTAGAGCTAGGGTTTATATAAATAGGGTTAGCATTATTTTTCATGTACGGTTGGGAATTATTAGAAAATAAGTCTAGTGTTATGTCTAAGAAGTCAACTTGTTTTATATTAGGATGAATCACTACGCTAAGACCAAAAGATTTAAAAACTCTATGAATTAATTTTCTAAGTCTATCAACTTAATATTACTTTACTAATTTTACTGATCTCTGATTTAGTTGGGCTGATAATCCTGGTGGGTAATTTTTGGTGAAATTCAGGTTCGTGATCTTTTAATAGTATATTAGCCTCCTTCATAGTAATTTTTGGAACTCTGTCACTGATATTTGCATATGCTTATACTTTACTTTCTGCCTAAATTTGGGGTTTATTTCTTCATGAAATGTTTTTCATTGGCTCTTTTCACTTCTTTCTTTCTTGTTTTCCTCATTTTTTTTATTTTCTCTGTGTCTTTTTCTTTCCCCATTTTTTGATTTCTCATTTTGCTTTCTCGTCTTTCCTATCCTCTTACCTTATATGAAAAAAAAAAATTTGCCAATAAAAGGAAGTGAATTTTCATCAATTTTCTTTTCAAAAATGTTTATTACAATCATTACTATCTGATGAGACATTGTTCTTTCAATGTTGAAACAAAATGTACACTTTTGTAGTAGATTGTAGTTTGTACATGCTCAGAAGTATTATCTATCTATCTATCTATCTATCTCAGAATGTTCATATCTATCTATCTATCTCAGAATGTCTGTCTATCTATCTATCTCATGAATGTTCATATCTATCTATCTATCTCAGAACGTTCATATCTATCTATCTATCTCAGAATGTTCATATCTATCTATCTATCTCAGAATGTTCATCTATCTATCTATCTCAGAATGTTCATATCTATCTATCTATCTCAGAATGTCTATATCTATCTATCTATCTCAGAATGTTCATATCTATCTATCTATCTCAGAATGTTCATATCTATCTATCTATCTAGAATGTTCATATCTATCTATCTATCTCAGAATGTTCATATCTATCTATCTATCTCTGAATGTTCATATCTATCTATCTATCTCAGAATACCATATCTATCTATCTATCTCAGAATGTCTATATCTATCTATCTATCTCAGAATGTTCATATCTATCTATCTATCTCAGAATGTTCATATCTATCTATCTATCTCAGAATGTTCATATCTATCTATCTATCTCAGAATGTTCATATCTATCTATCTATCTCAGAATGTTCATATCTATCTATCTATCTCAGAATGTTCATATCTATCTATCTATCTCAGAATGTTCATATCTATCTATCTATCTCATGAATGTTCATATCTATCTATCTATCTCTGAATGTTCATATCTATCTATCTATCTCAGAATGTCTATATCTATCTATCTATCTCAGAATGTCTATATCTATCTATCTATCTCTAGAATGTTCATATCTATCTATCTATCTCAGAATGTTCATATCTATCTATCTATCTCAGAATGTCTATCTATCTATCTATCTCAGAATGTTCATATCTATCTATCTATCTCAGAATGTTCATATCTATCTATCTATCTCAGAATGTTCATATCTATCTATCTATCTCAGAATGTTCATATCTATCTATCTATCTCAGAATGTTCATATCTATCTATCTATCTCAGAACGTTCATATCTATCTATCTATCTCAGAATGTTCATATCTATCTATCTATCTCAGAATGTTCATATCTATCTATCTATCTCAGAATGTCTGTTACTCCATCTATCTCTAGGAATGTTCATATCTATCTATCTATCTCAGAATGTTCATATCTATCTATCTATCTCAGAATGTTCATATCTATCTATCTATCTCAGAATGTTCATATCTATCTATCTATCTCAGAATGTTCATATCTATCTATCTATCTCAGAATGTTCATATCTATCTATCTATCTCAGAATGTTCATATCTATCTATCTATCTCAGAATGTTCATATCTATCTATCTATCTCAGAATGTTCATATCTATCTATCTATCTCAGAATGTTCATATCTATCTATCTATCTCAGAATGTTCATATCTATCTATCTATCTCAGAATGTTCATATCTATCTATCTATCCTCTAGAATGTTCATATCTATCTATCTATCTCAGAATGTTCATATATCTATCTATCTATCTCATGAATGTTCATATCTATCTATCTATCTCTAGAATGTTCATATCTATCTATCTATCTCAGAATGTATGTTCATATCTATCTATCTATCTCAGAATGTTCATATCTATCTATCTATCTCAGAATGTTCATATCTATCTATCTATCTCAGAATGTTCATATCTATCTATCTATCTAGAATGTTCATATCTATCTATCTATCTCAGAATGTTCATATCTATCTATCTATCTCAGAATGTTCATATCTATCTATCTATCTCAGAATGTTCATATCTATCTATCTATCTCAGAATGTTCATATCTATCTATCTATCTCAGAATGTTCATCGGCCTATCTATCTCAGAATGTTCATATCTATCTATCTATCTCAGAATGTTCATATCTATCTATCTATCTCAGAATGTTCATATCTATCTATCTATCTCAGAATGTTCATATCTATCTATCTATCTCAGAATGTTCATATCTATCTATCTATCTCAGAATGTTCATATCTATCTATCTATCTCAGAATGTTCATATCTATCTATCTATCTCAGAATGTTCATATCTATCTATCTATCTCAGAATGTTCATATCTATCTATCTATCTCAGAATGTTCATATCTATCTATCTATCTCAGAATGTTCATATCTATCTATCTATCTTCAGAATGTTCATATCTATCTATCTATCTCAGAATGTTCATATCTATCTATCTATCTCAGAATGTTCATATCTATCTATCTATCTCAGAATGTTCATATCTATCTATCTATCTCAGAATGTTCATATCTATCTATCTATCTCAGAATGTTCATATCTATCTATCTATCTCAGAATGTTCATATCTATCTATCTATCTCCAGAATGTTCATATCTATCTATCTATCTCAGAATGTTCATATCTATCTATCTATCTCAGAATGTTCATATCTATCTATCTATCTCAGAATGTTCATATCCATCTATCTATCTCAGAATGTTCATATCTATCTATCTATCTCAGAATGTTCATATATCTATCTATCTATCTCAGAATGTTCATATCTATCTATCTATATCTCAGAATGTTCATATCTATCTATCTATCTCAGAATGTTCATATCTATCTATCTATCTCAGAATGTTCATATCTATCTATCTATCTCAGAATGTTCATATCTATCTATCTATCTCAGAATGTTCATATCTATCTATCTATCTCAGAATGTTCATATCTATCTATCTATCTCAGAATGTTCATATCTATCTATCTATCTCAGAATGTTCATATCTATCTATCTATCTCAGAATGTTCATATCTATCTATCTATCTCAGAATGTTCATATCTATCTATCTATCTCAGAATGTTCATATCTATCTATCTATCTCTGTGAATGTCTATCTGCCTATCTATCTCTAGAATGTTCATATCTATCTATCTATCTCAGAATGTTCATATCTATCTATCTATCTCAGAATGTTCATATCTATCTATCTATCTCAGAATGTTCATATCTATCTATCTATCTCAGAATGTTCATATCTATCTATCTATCTCAGAATGTTCATATCTATCTATCTATCTCAGAATGTTCATATCTATCTATCTATCTCAGAATGTTCATATCTATCTATCTATCTCAGAATGTTCATATCTATCTATCTATCTCTCAGAATGTTCATATCTATCTATCTATCTCAGAATGTTCATATCTATCTATCTATCTCAGAATGTTCATATCTATCTATCTATCTCAGAATGTTCATATCTATCTATCTATCTCAGAATGTTCATATCTATCTATCTATCTCAGAATGTTCATATCTATCTATCTATCTCAGAATGTTCATATCTATCTATCTATCTCAGAATGTTCATATCTATCTATCTATCTCAGAATGTTCATATCTATCTATCTATCTCAGAATGTTCATATCTATCTATCTATCTCAGAATGTTCATATCTATCTATCTATCTCAGAATGTTCATATCTATCTATCTATCTCAGAATGTTCATATCTATCTATCTATCTCAGAATGTTCATATCTATCTATCTATCTCAGAATGTTCATATCTATCTATCTATCTCAGAATGTTCTATATCTATCTATCTATCTCAGAATGTTCATATCTATCTATCTATCTCAGAATGTTCATATCTATCTATCTATCTCAGAATGTCTATATCTATCTATCTATCTCAGAATGTTCATATCTATCTATCTATCTCAGAATGTTCATATCTATCTATCTATCTCAGAATGTTCATATCTATCTATCTATCTCAGAATGTTCATATCTATCTATCTATCTCAGAATGTTCATATCTATCTATCTATCTCAGAATGTTCATATCTATCTATCTATCTCAGAATGTTCATATCTATCTATCTATCTCAGAATGTTCATATCTATCTATCTATCTCAGAATGTTCATATCTATCTATCTATCTCAGAATGTTCATATCTATCTATCTATCTCAGAATGTTCATATCTATCTATCTATCTCAGAATGTTCATATCTATCTATCTATCTCAGAATGTTCATCATCTATCTATCTCAGAATGTTCATATCTATCTATCTATCTCAGAATGTTCATATCTATCTATCTATCTCAGAATGTTCATATCTATCTATCTATCTCAGAATGTTCATATCTATCTATCTATCTCAGAATGTTCATATCTATCTATCTATCTCAGAATGTTCATATCTATCTATCTATCTCAGAATGTCTATATCTATCTATCTATCTCAGAATGTTCATATCTATCTATCTATCTCTTTCAGAATGTTCATATCTATCTATCTATCTCAGAATGTTCATATCTATCTATCTATCTCAGAATGTTCATATCTATCTATCTATCTCAGAATGTCTATATATCTATCTATCTATCTCAGAATGTTCATATCTATCTATCTATCTCAGAATGTTCATATCTATCTATCTATCTCAGAATGTTCATATCTATCTATCTATCCTTGCGAGAATGTTCATATCTATCTATCTATCTCAGAATGTTCATATCTATCTATCTATCTCAGGAATGTTCATATCTATCTATCTATCTCAGAATGTTCATATCTATCTATCTATCTAGAATGTTCATATCTATCTATCTATCTCAGAATGTTCATATCTATCTATCTATCTCAGAATGTCTATATCTATCTATCTATCTCAGAATGTTCATATCTATCTATCTATCTCTGTAGAATGTTCATATCTATCTATCTATCTCAGAGAATGTCTATATCTATCTATCTATCTCAGAATGTTCATACCTATCTATCTATCTCAGAATGTTCATATCTATCTATCTATCTCAGAATGTCTATATCTATCTATCTATCTCAGAATGTCTATATCTATCTATCTATCTCAGAATGTTCATATCTATCTATCTATCTCAGAACAGTTCATATCTATCTATCTATCTCAGAATGTTCATATCTATCTATCTATCTCAGAATGTTCATATCTATCTATCTATCTCAGAATGTATGTTCATATCTATCTATCTATCTCTAGAATGTTCATATCTATCTATCTATCTCAGAATGTTCATATCTATCTATCTATCTCAGAATGTTCATATCTATCTATCTATCTCAGTGAATGTCTATATCTATCTATCTATCTCAGAATGTTCATATCTATCTATCTATCTCAGAATGTTCATATCTATCTATCTATCTCAGAATGTTCATATCTATCTATCTATCTAGAATGTTCATATCTATCTATCTATCTCAGAATGTTCATATCTATCTATCTATCTCAGAATGTTCATATCTATCTATCTATCTATCTCCAGAATGTTCATATCTATCTATCTATCTCAGAATGTTCATATCTATCTATCTATCTCAGAATGTTCATATCTATCTATCTATCTCAGAATGTTCATCTATCTATCTATCTCAGAATACCATATCTATCTATCTATCTCAGAATGTTCATATCTATCTATCTATCTCAGAATGTCTATATCTATCTATCTATCTCAGAATGTTCATATCTATCTATCTATCTCAGAATGTCTATATCTATCTATCTATCTCAGAATGTTCATATCTATCTATCTATCTCAGAATGTTCATATCTATCTATCTATCTCAGAATGTTCATATCTATCTATCTATCTCAGAATGTCTATATCTATCTATCTATCCTTCAGAATGTCTATATCTATCTATCTATCTCAGAATGTTCATATCTATCTATCTATCTCAGAATGTTCATATCTATCTATCTATCTCAGAATGTTCATCTATCTATCTATCTCAGAATGTTCATATCTATCTATCTATCTCAGAATGTTCATATCTATCTATCTATCTCAGAATGTTCATATATCTATCTATCTATCTCAGAATGTCTATATCTATCTATCTATCTCAGAATGTCTATATCTATCTATCTATCTCAGAATGTTCATATCTATCTATCTATCTCAGAATGTTCATATCTATCTATCTATCTCAGAATGTTCATATCTATCTATCTATCTCAGAATGTTCATGCATTCATCTATCTATCTCCAGAATGTCTATATCTATCTATCTATCTCAGAATGTTCATATCTATCTATCTATCTCAGAATGTTCATATCTATCTATCTATCTCAATGTTCATATCTATCTATCTATCTCAGAATGTTCATATCTATCTATCTATCTCAGAATGTCTATATCTATCTATCTATCTCAGAATGTTCATATCTATCTATCTATCTCAGAATGTCTATATCTATCTATCTATCTCAGAATGTTCATATCTATCTATCTATCTCAGAATGTTCATATCTATCTATCTATCCAGAATGTTCATATCTATCTATCTATCTCAGAATGTTCATATCTATCTATCTATCCTTTAGAATGTTCATATCTATCTATCTATCTCAGAATGTTCATATCTATCTATCTATCTCAGAATGTTCATATCTATCTATCTATCTCAGAATGTCTATATCTATCTATCTATCTCAGAATGTCTATATCTATCTATCTATCTCAGAATGTTCATATCTATCTATCTATCTCAGAATGTTCATATCTATCTATCTATCTCAGAATGTTCATATCTATCTATCTATCTCAGAATGTTCATATCTATCTATCTATCTCAGAATGTTCATATCTATCTATCTATCTCAGAATGTTCATATCTATCTATCTATCTCAGAAATGCTCATATCTATCTATCTATCTCAGAATGTTCATATCTATCTATCTATCTCAGAATGTTCATATCTATCTATCTATCTCAGAATGTTCACATCTATCTATCTATCTCAGAATGTTCATATCTATCTATCTATCTCAGAATGTTCATATCTATCTATCTATCTCAGAATGTTCATATCTATCTATCTATCTCAGAATGTTCATATCTATCTATCTATCTCAGAATGTTCATATCTATCTATCTATCTCAGAATGTCTACATCTATCTATCTATCTCAGAATGTTCATATCTATCTATCTATCTCAGAATGTCTTACATCTATCTATCTATCTCAGAATGTTCATATCTATCTATCTATCTCAGAATGTTCATATCTATCTATCTATCTCAGAATGTTCATATCTATCTATCTATCTCAGAATGTTCATATCTATCTATCTATCTCAGAATGTTCATATCTATCTATCTATCTCAGAATGTTCATATCTATCTATCTATCTCAGAATGTCTATCTATCTATCTATCTCAGAATGTTCATATCTATCTATCTATCTCAGAATGTTCATATCTATCTATCTATCTCAGAATGTCTATATCTATCTATCTATCTCAGAATGTTCATATCTATCTATCTATCTCAGAATGTTCATATCTATCTATCTATCTCAGAATGTTCATATCTATCTATCTATCTCAGAATGTCTATATCTATCTATCTATCTCAGAATGTTCATATCTATCTATCTATCTCAGAATGTTCATATCTATCTATCTATCTCAGAATGTTCATATCTATCTATCTATCTCAGAATGTTCATATCTATCTATCTATCTCAGAATGTTCATATCTATCTATCTATCTCAGAATGTCTATATCTATCTATCTATCTCAGAATGTTCATATCTATCTATCTATCAGAATGTTCATATCTATCTATCTATCTCAGAATGTTCATATCTATCTATCTATCTCAGAATGTTCATATCTATCTATCTACCCCAGAATGTTCATATCTATCTATCTA
>JBBBDQ010001500.1:3530000-3602500 GCA_037127315.1 Ascarosepion bandense
TATTGAACTCACAACTGTTTGGGTCAAGTCACTGAAACTAACCAATATTTATATCCACTGGGCCATGTCCTTGGGGAATAAACTTGATTCTCATTAATAATGCAAAATTATTGAGTACAGGATGGGGGCAGGGGGGGTAATGTTTCATTGAAATTACAAAACATTTTTTCAGCTGAATGTTTGCTCCCAATTTTAAAATTTATACATCACACTTTAGATTCTGCAAATATCTTGTCTGCTTAAATAATTTTACTTGTTGCATAAAGTAAATTATCTATTCGACTTATTTTCTTTTCTTATCTATTATCTTTGATTTTACAAGCAGAAGGCTGAAAAATGTTTTTCTTTGTAAGTATTTAAACATTAAATCTGGTTGCCATTTATAAATACCTGAACCCAACCCACGGATTATCTTCATTTTCGTCAATTTACAAAGAGATAGACTCGGGTATAGGGTAGTGGTTTACATTCTGATGATTTTTAAAAATTTTTTTTATTACTTTTGATTATTTTTTCTTGTCATTTATTATGTTAGCATTCAACTAGCTCGAGCCCAACCCTCCCTGTAAACATCTCATCACAAAGTCTCACTGTTCCGTGGTCAAAGTTCCACTGTTTGCGTTATTTTACAATGGTGTCATATTATGGCAGAGGGCAGGTAATGATGGATTGAACATTGAGAGCCGATATTTACAGGGTAGGTTTGGGTGTGTTGAATGCTATAAATGGTTAAAGAATGTTCTTGATTTTGAAAGATGTCTTCCTTATTTTTAAATGAACATTTTTTTGTTTTTCCTTTCAGGATATAATAATTGCTGTGAGAAGAGCAACAGCTTCCCTTTCTCTCATAGGATGGTAAGCAATAATATTCTTTTTTTCACTGCCTGGGGTTTCATTAAATGCTTTTCTCCTTCTACTTGACATTAACATAGATTTCCTCTGATTTTAATGATTAACGAATTAATAAGCTTGGTGTCTTGGATCATTTGTTCGTGTTCTGAATGAATGTTGTTTTTACTGTCTTCACTATAGATTTTTTTTTTTTTTTTAAACGAAGGAAAGGGTACTGAAATGTTATGTGATATACAGTGATGAATGCTGGATAATCTTAAAGATAAATAGACTTGAAGCAACAGAACTAATGTTCTACAGAGAGATACTGAGCATACATTGGACCAAATGTGAGCAATGATAATTTTACTAAAAATGGAAACAAAATTTCTACTTAACATCAGGAAGAAACAGATGATATTTCTAGAGTTCATAATGAAGAAAGAGAACTTGGAAAATCTGATACTCACAGGACTCATAACTTGTTTCTAATGGTTGTAATATCAATTCTGGCTCAGGTTACTTGCTATGACATCTGTTAGAAATATTCTTAATGAACTTCAATGGTTTTTTTTTTCTTTTTTACTTAGTTTTTTTTATTTAAGGTATCTAGCCTAGTTCATTTGTATTACTGAGGGATGTAATATTTCCAGAATCCTTCTTCTCTTTTGAGATTTCTTTTTATTAGTATTTGCTTCCTCTGTATTCTGGTAACTTTGTCACCGTATTGAATTTAGTATTTTTTATGTTTTAGGTCAACCTCTAGTTGTTTTTTTCTTGTACGTATACTTTTTCTGGTAATCCTACTGGTATGTTAAAAAAAATTCTTGAGGCGTTGATACAAGTATCATATGGTACTTGTTTAGGTTCTTCTTTTCTTGCGGTAAAACTTTTCTTTTAACACTTTGCAACATCTGTTGTGTTCCATCTTTTTTTTATCTTTTCTTTTCTTACCAGATCTATCATCTTTCCAATTTGTGACATTATTATGCTGTTTTCCCACAAATCTTTTCCATTTTTATATATCCTGAAAAACATGTTTTTGAAAATTTTGAAAAAATTAGTATTCTTTTAGTTATCTGTTTTTACCTTTTGACCTGGTAACAACTTGTCAAACACTGATTTAATTTTTCTTGTGCACATCAATTCTGCTGGTGACATGTCTGACGGCATATTGGGCTTTGGCATTACGCAGTACACTTAAGAATTTTTGTAGTACTTCTGCACTCACTTTTTCATTACTTGCTTTTTCAAAGCTCTTTTGGAAAGTACCCACAAACCATTCAGTTTGTCTGTTTGACCTTGGATGATATGATGGAGTAGCAATATGTTCAACTGAAAACATTTTACAAAAATCTTCAAATTTAATCAGTGAAATGTGTGTCGTTATCTGAGAGGATTGCATCCAGAATGCTATCTCTTGCGAACAATTTGTCTAAAAAACTTCATTGTAATGGTAGAAGTTGTTTTTTGCACTTAGTGAAGCTACCCACTACCACAAGATAATGTGATTCTTGGGACTGTGAAATCCATGTGCTGTTTTGACCACTGAGTGTGTTTGGCCAAGATTGTAATTTAACAGTAGATGATTTTATAGCTTCTCATAAGAGATTTCATTCTTGAAATTCCCAGATGTCCACTATGAAATTCATTTAATATCCACTTTTGCAATATATTAGGTACAGTATGACCCTGATATAAGAGAAACGGATATAAGAGGTATTTTCTCTGGTCCCAAAGTAGAGCCTGTGGTAATGTATATAAAACAGACCAAACCCAGATATAAGAGAACTTTTATCTGGTCCCGACAACTCTGTTATATCAGGGTTACACTGTATTACTAATCCTCGTATGAACATCAATGTCTGCCACATAGTGAGTAAGCATTCAAGTCTGGATTGTATTACTTTTGACTTTCTTTTTGTTGGTTTTTGTTTTCACACCTTGAAAAGAAAGATATTTTTTTTCTTCCGGGGTAGCTGGTAATTCATGTACATTGCATAACATATTTTTAATTTAATTTCACTTTTTAGTGTTGCAATGACAATGTCCTCAAATGATTTAGTATATTTTGGTATCCATCTTAATAATCCATCTGTATATCCTAATTTTTTTGGGCAGTTGGTACTCTAACCTAAAATCCTAATTTTTTGGACAGTTGGTACTCTAACCTAAAATCCTAATTTTTTGGACAGTTGGTACTCTAACCTAAAATCCTAATTTAATAAGATGGTACCCCCGCATTGTAATCTAGTCGCATTGTGTGTAGGGAAATTCCTTTTTTTTTCAAACCGTAAATTGATAATAATGTCTGTGGCCTGTCTGCAACCAAAAACTTCTTCCATGTATAAATTTGTGAAATTTCTTTCACTGCAAATATAATTGCTAACACCTTTTCATTTCTGCTGGTAGTTAGCAACATGAAACTTGTGTGACATCTTTCTTATTATCTTTATCATACATGTAAAATTATTATAAATCCTCTACCAAAATCCGGAGCATTATCTGAAGCCAGTATGATTTCTACTTTCGGATCGTAGTGTGCTAATCATGTTTGATATTAATATATTTTATTTCTTCAATTCGACTTCTTATACTTAACAGTCCTGTTTCACTTCACACTTTTTTTAAGCAAAGTTAGGAGAGACATATTCTTAATTGCACTTGCCCTTAATAGAGCTGTTTGGCGAACATTTTTGTCAATTATTTATTGTTTCCTAAAAACAAATTTCTCTCTTTCTTTTTTTTTTTTTTTTTTTTTTTTTTTTTTGTAGTACAAAATTACGGTATTTTTCATTTTTTACCAGTGCTAATTTTCTTAACAAAAGTCTTCATTTTTCTCATCTTCCCAGTCACTGCATTCTTATCTGAAAATTTTCTTGTATCTTTTAAAATAAGCAGAAAAGGTGATATGATCTGAATTCAGGTATTGCATTTGTTACTGCATCAGGAATGAAAGAAGTTGGGGAATTTTTCTTTTTTTCTCTGAATTATTTTAATTAACTTTTGTCATTTCTGGAGTTGCTGTTGAATTTTTTTTACCATATGAGCTAATATTTTTCCATATTTGAAGAATATCTTGGTTTTTTTCATTTGTTTTTTTACATACACCAAATAAAAATATTAAACCAACATAATTTAAATTTTTTTGTCATCACTGTTATCATTTGTGGTAAAACAGTTTTTTTTTATCCTACTTGTTATAACTCTGCATGAATTTTGATTCCTCATTGCCACTGTTATAACTTGTTTCTAGTAGTCATAATATTAAGACTTGCTTAGGCTACTTGTCAGAAATACTTTTAACTGACTCCAAATGGAGATTTTTTACTCACTTGGAGTTCTTTAAGGTGTCTAGCCTCATTCATTTATGTTGCCACGGGTGTATTACTTACTCCAGAACAAGGTCGGATAGAGGGCAAGAGAGAGGAAAACAACACATGAAATAGTGAGCTTGAGCAAATCGATAGTAGAATAAGGTTTAGAAGAAATAGAATAAGGACAAAATTTATTAAGATCTACAAAGAACAGGAAATTGTGGAGAGCCATGATAACTGTACATCCTGAGGAGACACGGCACATAAAAGTGAGACATCCTTCCTCGAGTGGTATGTGGGATGCGCATTTTGGGTATGTCTCATGATTGACTTGTCAGAAAAATTTCTGCACTCAACTGCCATTATTTCTGCAAAAGAGTAATATTAGGAAAGCTAGACTTACAAATTATTGCTAGCAAAGTGTGCTCACACCTTATTGGGTGCCTCATTTTGTGGCCTTGTTTAACCAACAGTACCTCCCTATCTTGGTTTCATACTCTTCTTCAGTAATAAACTCTTAGCTATGGTACCTAGATTTTGAATTTAATCGCAGTGATTAACTGGCATTGAGATCTCAACAATTCATGATTGAGCTCATAAATTCTATGCTAAAAGATTTTTTTCTTGCACTTTTCACTTGTGGAACTCCCTTGCAGCTCCTTGTTTTTCAGTCAACTTTAATCTCCAAAAATTTAAATGCAATGTCAATCATTGCTGTCTATTGTTGTCTTGATTACTCTTTTCCCTTCCCTCATGAGTAACATTTCTCTTTCTATTTCTTTCACACCCAGTGACCTCTTGTGTCCTGGTACCATTGTCTCTTTTTTAATAACAACCAGCTGAAAGCATATTTGCTTTCTTTAAACACAAATACCAGTTCAGTGGCTTATGAAATTCAAAGACACTACGCTGAAATTTAAATGAGATTGTATCTTTCATAATAATTTTTTTTCTTTTTAAAACTAAATATTTACATGAAAACAGTCTTTCAGAATAACTGTCCATATTTAACTGCTAACCCTGATAAGATAAAATATCTTCAGATCTTGCAGAAAAATATTTGCTAACAAAATAAGTAAATGAGAATTGCTGATGACTGACCACCTATAAATTCATCCAGACTCGACCAAACTAGTTCTTCCAACATGTCGACTGGCCATACTGAGAATAAACTTGGTTGTCTTTGCAATTGAATAGAATCTTGTAGAATTTCAACTTTGCCAAGCACTCGCTGTGTTAATGAATTCAGTTGCATTCATATCTGGATCTGAAAATTTTGGTTAACTGATTGAGACGGATGCCATGGAACTTCAGAATTCCTATTGTTTGCTGCTCTCTGCCATTATCCTGGAAGTCTTTACACTGGAGATTGCCCATTGTAAAGTGAGTCTTAGCTGGCAAACCAACAGGTGATGAGTTAGGACAAGTGGGAAAAACAATTCTCTTTGTAATTCTTAGAATTCCATAATCAAAGAGGCATTCATTTTTATCACTGAAATTGGGAGTCGACATTTGCATTATAAAACATCTTGAGGCACTTATTAAAATATTGTATAACAAATTGGAAGGCTGTGAAAGAAATTTTAAACATCTCTATTAAGAGGAGGAAAGAAACTCATAATGAATGTTTAATTTGAGAAGGAAATAATTTTTAAAAACAGAATCAATATTATTGTAAGAAATAAGACAAGGGAATTTCACGCAGTCTAACAAACCTTATGATTTAACGGATAGTAGCTTGGAATAAAAAGTCTGAGAACCAAATTTGAATTTGTTGCATTCACTTATACGCAAATACTCTTTTGAAAGGTATGAATCTATCACCTCATCAGCTATGGATTAATAGAGCAGGCAAAAATCTTTAGCTTTGGTTGGCAACCAGTCTAGGAAAAGGACAATTCTAAATTTAAAAAAAAACTTGTTGCACATAGAAATCACAACTTGAGCCTGTACAAACCTATTTGTTTTTTTTTGGTTCTTTTTTTTATAATCATATCCCCCCCAAGCAAGGCATTTTACTGCCACTGTTTTGCAGGGGGTTACATAGGAGGAAAGTTATGAGAAAGTGACAGGTTATAGAGGGTATCAGGAAGTGGGTAAGAGAAGGATGACTGTGGCCATAAAGTGAGGGATCAATTAATATATTGATTGTAATGTAGAATTGATCCCCTACTTTATATCCACATTATAATAGTATAGATATATTTTTTATAATCATATCGCCCCAAGCAAGGCATTTTACTGCCACTGTTTTGCAGGGGTTTACATAGGGGGAATGTTATGAGAAAGGTACAGGTTATAGGGAGTGTCAGGAAGTGGGTAAGAGAATAAGAATATTGATGAGTCGAGTGGATGGAGAAGGGAGCATGAGAAAGAGGATGCAGGTTAGTGAGATAGGATATGACTATTGACTTTAGATTGAAATTCTTGGAGATTATAGCTGTTGGGAAAGCAAGTAAATGGAAGGGAATTCCATAGGTGAGAAGTGCAAGGAAAGAAGCTGCTGGAGTAGAATTTGTGGAGGGAACCACAGCAACAATGCCCCATACTTCTATAGCGAAAAAAACGGCGACTTACCTCGTCAAACCAAGCGACAGCGCGTCGCGTTAATACTACGATGTAAAATGCGGCGAAAAAGAAAATTACATACCCAAAACAAGTCCGCCGCAGGAGTCGCTATGGGAGTGTATGCAAATCTTTGGCATCCTCTCTGTGTTGTCGGCCAATGGAAAAAATTGATCGTCCGATAAAAGTAGTCGTTCTCGAAGCAAAGAGGAGGTTTAACTGGTAGCAGTTGGCAAGATTGGACCGGCGAGTTGAATTGTCAGCATTTTTCTTTTTCTGGCCCAAAATTCGAGCAATTTGCGAGAGAATATTTCCTACAAGCTATTTCGGCATTATGACGGACAAGACTTTTGACGTGAAGTTGATACCAGAGTTTGATGGTTCTGTAACCAGACCGGCAGTTACTGAATGGATTGAGAAGGCAGAACTTGTTTGTGACCTGTGTGGAATAAAAAAGGTTGAACGTGTTCTTCCTCTGAGGTTGACGGGCGGAGCATTTGCTGTTTATCAACAACTAAACTCGGAGCAAAAGTCAGATGTCGAGCAAATAAAACAAGCCCTGCAGATTGCCTTTGCACCAGATCGTTTCTTGGCTTAGTTCGTGGAACGCCGACTGCGCCCAGACGAATCCGTCGATATGTTTTTAGCCGACTTAAGGAAGCTAGTGTGTCGCTTTGGCGGAATATCCGAGCAAGGACTCGCATGTGCATTCATAGCAGGATTACCAGCGCACGTCAAACAACTACTGCGCGCGTCTTCCAGAATGGAAGACATGAAGACAAACCAACTATTGGACCGAGCTCGGGCCATAATGAAAGATCAAATCACAATTGAGGAAATGGTTGCAGCTACCATTTCACCAGGCGGAGCTGGTAAATATCCACATGATAAACGTCGGGAGGGTATGCGATGCTACAGATGCTCTGGGTGGAATCACTTTTCCAGGGACTGCCCAGTTCGACGAGAAGATGCCCGAAAGTCACGCAGGTCACGCACAACACTGCGTTACTTCAGATGTCAAGGAAATAGGCCACATTGCTTTATTCTGTCCGGGAAAAGAGGAAGGGGACAAGACGTCAGCGCCGGTCTCTTCCCCAAGCGAGTTATCAATGAGGCGCTACTGGTATTGAATATTTACATGAACGGAATTAAGAGAGTAGCACTAGTGGACTCTGGCTGTTCACAGACACTCGTGAGTAAATCAATCTGTCAATCCTGGCAGATGACGGAGGTGGACGTACTCACTGTAAACGGAAATACTCTTAAATGTTGCGGAGTTGGATGTGTTAAGCTTGGCGTAGCCAATGCACCCCCCTCAAAATCGAAGTCTTGGTAGTGGATGGAGAACTATTGGGCTTTGATTTATTACTTGGGTTCGACGCCATTAAAAAGTTAGGCGGACTCCAAATAACAGTGTGGCGATGTATGATTTCCCAAGCATAGCACTGTCTGTTGCGCCGCTATTAAAATAGAACCTGATTTCTGTGCCGAATTCAACCCAAACCGAAAGATATGGGTCGCATCATGGAAGTGGTCTGATGGTCGATCACCGGAGAGTTTGTGAAATCGGATACCCAAGTACCCTATACCAACGGCAATTAAGGAGGAATACGACCGGGAGCTGCAGACCTGGCTTGACAATGGTTGGTTGCAGTCTTATCCTCAAAAAGAACTTGGTCCTCCAAAAGGACTAATTCCGTTGATGGCAGTTGTGCAGAAAAACAAAAATAATGTGCGGCCAGTATTAGACTATCGAGAGCTGAACGAGTGTCTCAATGCACACACAGCCAATGCTGACATATGTGCACAGAAACTGAGGGAGTGGCGTAAAAAAGGACCGGATGTTGCTATTCTTGACCCACGGCAGGCCTATCTGCAAGTTCATATCCATAAGTCACTTTGGCCCTTTCAAACTGTAATCTTCAAGGGGCGAAGATATTGCTTGACCCAAATGGGTTTTGGGTTGAATGTTGCACCAGCCATAATGAAGGCCATTGTGGACGCCGCGTTGTTGAAAGACGAGTCAGTTCAACGGGCAACCTCATCATATATTGATGATATTTATGTTGACGAGAGAATGATTTCAGCAGCTCGCGTGAAGGAGCACTTGGCTGCGTTTGGTTTGACCTGCAAGGATCTGGAACGGTTATGGGATGGTGCACATGTGCTGAGTTTGCGTGTTGAACAAGATAACGACACGCTTAAGTGGAAGTGTGAAAATGAGATTCCACCAGTTCCTGAGGTCCTGACACGACGTAATGTTTTCTCGTGGTGCGGAAAACTGGTGGGTCACGTTCCCATGTGTGGATGGCTTCATGTTGCTACATCGTTTGTTAAACGCAGGACCGTATCGATCACGTCTGGTTGGGACGACGAAGTGACAGACGCTCCCCTTAAGAACATGATTGAGGACATAGCAGAAAGAATTTGCCAGAATGACCCTGCACACGGTAAATGGTGCACAAGCGGACACACTTATGAGGTATGGGTCGATGCAAGTTCTCTCGCCACAGGGGTTTCGCTGGAAGTTGACGGAAGCGTTGTAGAAGACGCATGCTGGCTGCAGCCTGAGAAGGACGTCCAACATATCAATTTTTCAGAATTGGATGCTATTCTGAAGGGCGTCAATTTAGCCCTGCAGTGGGGCGCAACAAAGCTACACCTCTTCACGGACTCCGCATGTGTGCACCGGTGGGTTTCAAACATGCTCACTGGCAAAGCCAGAATATGAACTAAGGCGGCAATTGAGATGCTGATCTGGAGGCGTTTGAGTACTCTTGAAATGCTGATTCAAGAGTATAACTTATTGATCATGATAAGTTTAGTATCGTCAAGTGAGAATCGAGCAGATACTCTTACCAGAGTACTGCAACGATGGTATGATGTGATTAAGAAGGAAATTGAACCAACATGTCTGGTATGCGCTTCGATGGTGAACGGAACCTCCCCTGATCAGATACATGTCATTCATTGCCGGAGTGGGCATCCTGGCATCAGGCGAACGCTGTATTTCGTGAGACTAGTTTACCGTATGACATCCAAAGCTGCCGTCAAGGCAGTAGTCAGAAAATGTAAAGAATGCCAGTCAATTGACCCAGCCCCGAGTTGTTGGCCACGTGGCAACCTAAGTGTAACTGGAACCTGGACCCACTTGGGAATGGATATTACGCATTACGGTGGACAACACTACCTTACATTAATTGATTGTGACCCCAGTCGATTTGCGATATGGCGATGCTTGCCTCAACAAGACTCAAGAAGTGTCGTCCGACAGTTGGAAAGTATTTTTTTTTTAACGAGGCCCACCATCAGAAATACTAACCGACAATGACACTGCATTTCGCAATAAGAAAGCAATGTTTGATAATGGAAGCCGTATACTGGCATATCATGCCGAAGGATGATGTATTGTCGACTAATGCGCCTGCCAATATGATTCACCGTTACCAAATGAAAGTGAAGGGAATTACTACTACATTACCACCTGATCGCTGTAAGGATCATAGCATATACAATATTGGGAACAGAGTATGGGTCAAAACTCCCCATGGCCTGTGCACCTACAGGTATCAAGTTGGACGCGTAACGGACATCGTAAGTCCGCAAACAATAATAGTTGACGGGATGCCATGGCACGTAAAAGATCTTGTCTTTTCGTTGGTTCTGATGCATCGTCGAGCAAATCCAATGATGATTCATCGTCTGACAGCGATCGAATAATCGAAATCTGTGAATCCAATGCTTCTACAGACCCCGAGATTCCAGAAACTCTAGATACATCTAATGACTCCTCAGGAGATGACTCTCCGACACGAGTAGAGGAAATCGTCCCATTACGACGAAGCACCAGGATAAAAAGACCTGCTCCAAGCTGTTCGTTTTGTGATAATGAGATCATAGGGGGGTATGGTGAAGAAAACGGCGACTTACCTCGTCAAACCAAGAGACAGCGCATCGTGTTAATACTACGACGTAAAATGTGGCGGAAAAGAAAATTACATACCCAAAACAAGTCCGCCGCAGGAGTCGCTATGGGAGTGTATGCAAATCTTTGGCATCCTCTCTGTGTTGTCGGCCAATGGAAAAAATTGATCGGCCGATAAAAGCAGTTGTTCTCGAAGTGAAGAGGAGGTTGAACTGGTTAGGTGCATAGCAGTTGGCGAGATTGGACCGAATTGTCAGCATTTTTCTTTTTCTGGCCCGAAATTTGAGCAGTTTGCGATAGAATATTTCTTACAACTTCTCAATAGGGTCTATGGGATTTGAGAGAGCGAGGGGGAGAAAAAAAGGGTTCACACCATCTGCACACCCTGTCTCTCATTTATATTAATACTGCAATATTTTGAAGCTTGGCTAAGTACATGAATCTTAGTAAAACGTTGTTCCTCAGAATACATACTTTATCAGCATAGATTTTTAAACTTATTTTGAGACAAAGAGTTTTATAATTTGATCATGGCTTTTTCTGTAGAGTAAATTCTCTGTCAAGTGTGAATTTTGAACCATTCTGGTTTTTTTTATTTGAATTCGTGTGGTCACTCTAGGTTGTCAGTGTTGTTCAGGTTCACAAGATCCACTACACCTCTTTCGTAAAAATTATGTGAACAGATTTTTTTATCATCTGCAAAACACCCCCACCCACCATGATGCAAATGCCCCTCCCCCTCGCCTTTAAAGTCACCCAGGCAATGGACCTCTTTTGGCTTGTTACAATTTTGTAAACTTAAACCCTAAACTATACTACTATTGTAAGAACTTTATCTTATCTCCAATGATTAAAAATTATGGTTAATTTTGTTTCTGCTATTTGTCAAGTGTGGTTTCTCAGATAAATTTCTTCAAAACTGGGCTAAATGCAGTCCTATCAAAATTTATAGTCTTTTTTTTTTTTTTTTTTTTTTTTTTTTTAACGTGTTTGTGTAATTGTCTATGCATTATCGTATTTCTGTGATTTTCACTCTTTCTCGCCATTTTTGTTTATCATGTTGTTGTTATTCATTCCCTGTTTCTTGTCTGGCTAAATCTCTGTCTGTCTGTCTCTCTCTCTCTCTCTCTATATATATATATATATATATATATATATATATTTTGTTTTTTCTTTTTCTCTCTATCTCTTTTTTTCTCTGGCAGATTTTTCAGCCTAACTTCTCTTTGAGTTTTTTATCGTCTTTAAAATTATAATGAACAGAAAAATGAATTTGAAGTCAAAATTTATAGCTATGAGGTTGAAACAAAAAGTATGCTTTTAAAAAAATAAAGAATTAAAATTGAGATCTTTTGAAGATTTTTTGATAGTTCAGCGAGAAATTCATTTACTGAATCATTAGAAGTATTTCCTTTTTTTTTTTACCGTTATCAGGCTAGAAATTTTGAGCCCTGTAATCATTTTTCTCAAATGCTTGCCACATTAAATTTTTTTCTTCATTTAACATTCTGATGATCTCTTTCAGCAAAATTTATTTAACTCAGTATTTTAGAATGTGATGTCAAAACAAAACTCTAAAAATATGTAAATTAAAACAATTTGGGATTATTACATTTTTGATAGTTCATAACACAACTTTGGATTCCAACTGAAGTTGAGGATTAATGAATGTGTTTGTAGATTTTTGTTGATTCGAATTTAGCACACTTGACAGTTGGAATTACACGGGCACAGCTTGACAAGCCAAACCCCCAAATTTTTCTACTGATTTGAAGCAAGGAATAAAATAAATTTCTATATTTAATCTTTTGGAGGCAAGAATATCAAGAAAAGCTGAAACTGCAAACAGTCGTATTTCAAGTCAGTTTTTGTGATCATGAAAAAAAGCCTTTTTTATTCTCTTTCAGAATAAAATTATTTATTGGATGTCACTTGCATATTAATGAAAGTGGTCACTTGGTCTGCATGGCTGAGATGGTAAAGAATTAGAGAACCTTATTAGTTGTGAAAATTGCTGATTTAGTTGCTGTTTCTATTTCTAAGAAAATATTGTTTTTCCTAAAACGTGTATGATTGTTGGGAGTAATCTTAAAGGGATGACGGTGCACATGTCTCTTTATATATATATATATATATATATATATATATATGAGTTTTTTTCACAATTGGTATAAAAAGTCAATAAGAAAAGTACTCAAAGTTTATAATTTCTGGGAATAGAACTTTGTCCTCATTGAATTCAATTGTAATTTTAATGTTTAGGGTTAGTAAAAATATTTAAGAATTTAAGTACTAATTTTAATGCAAGATTTGAGCTTTGTTTTTTCTTTTTGTTGTTGTGTTAAAGAAAGTTAAATGATCAAAGGAATTTCAGGAAGGATTAATGGAATATTGAAAAATTAGGAAAGATTGGAGAAATATTCAGCCAAAATAGAAGCTAACCTGTTTTGGAATTTTTTGCCTAAAGTTAATCTGCATACTTAAGTAATTGAATTGTCCAATATTGTGCCTATTTTCTTGAACTACTACAGAATACAACTTGTCATTGTTATTTTGATTTTCTTTTTCTTTCTTAAGAGAATCAATGATCACCAGAATCACTTAAGTTTTTGGTGTTTTTTTTTTCTTTCCTCCATAAAATACAAAAATACTTGTAATTTATGAATATTTCAAAGCATTTTCTCTCCCTCCTCTCTAAATAATTTCATAGCAAAATATTAAGAAAGCGAATGAAGTTGAATCTGGAAAACTAAATTTGCTCTTTTCATTTGAATATAAAATCTATAAAAAATGTTCAACTTTCAAAGAAAACTTTCTTCATTTTTCTGTTTTTTCCTCTATTTTTTTTTCTTTTTTTCCTTGCCTCCTTTTTTTTTTGTTTGTTTTGAAGGGAACATTATCAGGCATAGCACAAATTATTTTAGTACATCACAGAAAATTATCTGGACCCGAAATTGCTGCTGCTAATTTGTCAGTTTTATCTGTCAACTAAAAACTAATCAAGAATATTTGATGAGCTTTGACTGTAATAACAAATTGGTTAAATGATCATTGATTGATTGATTGATTGATACACTTGTCTCTTGCTCTTCTATTAGCTGATTTTGTCCATTTGGATCATTTAATAGACCCATAATTTAGGACGTTAATTTGCCAGTAAGTACAATTGGTGCACTGCTAAAATATTAGATTTTCAATTATTGGGGGTTAGTGCTTTTCTTCTTTCTTTTTTAATCAAGATAAAATATAGAAAAATGTCAAAATCCTAATATTTTTAGTTACTGGATTTCAAATGTGGCTGAAAAGTTAAATTTAGGGACAATGTTTAGGGTTGTTATTAAATGTAATTTTCTCTACTGCCAAAGAAATGACTGCAATAATTTTGCAATTCTGTCCACAGGTCTTGTAAAGAGTATTTGGCTTCAGACTTTTACTCATGAACATTTAGTAAAAGAAAAAGATAGCAGAATCCATATTTCTTTTGCTGAAGAAATTAAAATTGGTTATCTGTTGGCCTATATTGTCTGTAACTATATTATTTACATTGTTCAGACTGTTGGCTTCATCTTTGCCATGTTTAAAACATTTTGGCTGTTCTACGGTCCGGCCTTTTTCAGGTGCTAGGAATTTCATGCCAAACCCCTATTTTGATCCCTGAGGTTTATCATTCTCATTCCATGTGCAATGCCACTTCTGGTAGCCATCTAGTTATCGCCCTTTAACAAAAGTAGATATAGGTGTTAGTTAGTTCCAGTGACTTGACCCAGACAGTTGTGAGATCAATACCAGGCTACAGCAGTAATGAACAAATAGCTATGGGAAAACAGTGAAACCCAAACAAAAAGCAAAATACTAGGAAAGTATAAAAATAAATTATCATAGCAAAAATACTAGCAATGCATTTTTATTAAAAAAAAAATACCAACATTACATTTTGGTAGTAAAGTTACCAACATTACATTTTGGTAGTAAAGTTACCAACATTACATTTTGGTAGTAAAGTTACCAACATTACATTTTGGTAGTAAAGTTACCAACATTACATTCTGTAGGAAGATGACTGACGGTATGGTATACAGTGTCAATGTAAATAATAATAAAAAATGCTATAATTAATCTTATTTCTTATGAGAAGAATCATGTTTTCACAAGTTTGATTTTGTAAGATTACTTTAAAAAAATGCAGCTAAGTAATTATAATTTAATTAATGCATAATGACATTCTGTTGAATTAATTAAAAAATGTCTGAGTTTTTCTTATTTAGATTTTAGCTTTAAATAATTCAGACAATTTGATATACTGCTAAACAAAACAAACTTTTTCTACTGAATCCAATTACACACTGTCTGACACAGATTAAACTCTCAATTTCTCTATGATCGAATTCATCAACCAACACTTAATCACCTAGGCTATTGTCCTTTGAGATTTTTTTCTTCTTGCCATCCTCATGCAGATTCTCGGGGCTGTGGAGAGTTGATACAGTTTTGAATTCAGTTGTTTTTCTCCTAGACTGGTTGCCAACCCTGGTTAGAGGGCACAGTTTGCTCTGCTATTTAATCTATAGTAAGGGGAATGAGATGTTTAAATGCTATCTATTAAGGCTACTGGAATTCAAGCTCGTCTCTCATATTTCTTTCATTTTGAGCCACTATTTCACTACACCCACACGCACACACAAAAAATCTTTGTTTTCTTAATCGAGCAATTTGATGTGCATCCATGTCTCCTGTCATTTTTTTTGTCTTATCAGTGATTTGCTTTCCTGAAGATATATATTTTTCTTTTGATGCCAGGGGATAAAAAAATGAATTTATTTCTAATTCAAACTGAATCCAAATTCTGGCACTTCAATTCAGAAGAATGTTCTTTTTTTTTTTTACTCCATCCTTCTATTTCTTCTTTTTTTTTCTTTTCTTTCAAAAACTCATGAAATTAAAGGGTTAGTAGTTGTACTCTATTTTCAGCTGCCCACCCACACCATTTCCCTGGCATCAAATACTCTTTAGCTTCAAAGAAGTTTTTAAAATTGTTCAGCCAAAGTTTGTATGAAAAGGCCTTTCTCTGTAATCAGGTGAAACCCGAAGGCAATATATTCATCCTGAAAGATGAAGGATAAATTTTCAAGGTTGATTCCCAAGAAATAGCATCCATGTTAAATATCAGTAAATCCAGGTGGGGTGGGGTGTGAAATATTTATCCGGATCTTCACTGCCAGTGCCATTTTGATTTCATTGTTCTGGACAAAAAGTTGTAAGTTTCTGTGAAAGCAGTTGCTATCAATCATACCTGTTGGTGGTAGTTTCTTTTGGAGAATGTAATGATTGAACTGTTAACTGGTATATCAGTTGTCCAGCTGAAAATGTTTCTGATTTGAGTGCAAAGAAAGAAAAGGCATAGTTTGTCTTGAAGATCTTGTCAGAATGCAGGAATGAATTCTGATTTATTTTGTAAACTCTTCATAAAAAAAGGTTAAAAAAAAAATCAGTCTTTTTTTTTAATTATTTTTTTATTTTTATTTTTTTTTTATTGATTTGTGTTTTAAGTCAGAAAATTGTTTCCTCATCATTAGTTCCATGACTGGTCCTCCAGGTTTTGGGGTTGGGTGCAGGGCTAACAACCCTGCCCCGTAAAAAACAGTTTGTTACAGAAACAGCAACAAAAAGTTGCTGCCCTATGCACCATCTGGGTGTGATGGATAAATGATGATGATGAGTTCCATGACTGGGTTGCAGGCATACTTGAACATGACCAGCCTCCTCCAATAGTCACAGTTGTAGGCCAAGACTGATTGATTTTCCAGTCTAGTCACTGATGTTGTCAGCCCATTTTGTCCTTTTTTTTTTGCCTATTGGTATCTTGTAGGATCGTAATGGAATGATTGTTGGCTTTTATGATATGACTTTACCAGAGATTGTTAGTTCTTTCTTTTAATAATTTTAAAGGTAAAATAAAAGATGTCTATCATCATACAGGGAGCTTGATTGCAATAAAAAGAAAATTTCACTTGTCATGAGGAGATGAGATTGAAGTCTTGCTCAAAATTCTGGTCGAAATTTCAGTCAACACAGTGATCAATTAATTCACTTAAAAAAAAAATCAGAATAATTTTTGCCTTTACCTAGTTATAATCATGGCAATTTCTTCTTCTATAAGGAATTAGACATATTGGGTCAGTGGTTTTAACAATGTCAAATGTAATAATTGTTTATAATTATTACCTAGTATTAAAGGCATATATTGGTGGTCACTTTGCAAAGTGGTCTTTCCTGCCCAAAATACATTGCAGAAAATAGCTCTGCAACCAAAAAAAAAAATGGTAGTTAGTTCTGAAATTTAGACTGAAAAATTCTTCTGGATTTACATTGTTAGAATTTACCAAATCTCGGATTAATATTGTTTGTGCCAGTTGACTTTTACTTTTACAAAATAAACTGAAGAATTTTCTCAATGATGAAAAAATTACATATTTATAAAAAAAAAAAAAAAAATTGAGAGTAAAGTGGAAATCCCAAAATATTCATGTAGGCTGTGTACCATAGATTTTTCCTTCTACAATTACATCTATCAGTTTACTAAGCAGAGCAAGAAAAGAGGAAATAATAGAGACCAATGATCAATCTTTTGAAATTCAGTCAGTTGAGTGCAATATGTAGTATATGCTTTGGGCGATCATGTCTCAAAAGAGACATGACTGAGTAGGCAGAAGATTATCCTGCAGTAAGTTGTCATTACTTTCTGCGGTAGACTGGTTGCCAGCCAAGGCTATAGAACCCACTCTGTCTTATTATTTAGTCCATAACTGTAGGGAAGAGACAGATTAATACCTTTCCCAAAGTTATTTATGCATAAATGAATGCAAGGAATTCAACTGGAATTTGAACTTGGTTCCCCAATTTATTGTTCTGAGTCAATATTCACTGCACCACAACACACGCCCTTTTTGAAATTACATATTTTAAAAAAATCCTGTTACTTAGAGGAACAGAAAAGAGACAGTAGTAGAGAGCCATGATCATGCACTTTTTAAAGGGACGTGTCATTTAAAATGCATGATATATAATGCTGTGGCAGATGTTGAAGTAAAGAGATCACATTCTTTCTCATACATTTCTCAACAGATATTGTGAATATTATTGAGAAAGATTTAATCCTTTAATGCTTAGCAATATTCTGCTGGAAAACCTATTTGAATTTATTAATTTGCAATGCAAGCATTTGACGTTAGAACAAAAAAAAAAGGCCTTTTATTGCTTTAACCTTCTCTTCACGAAAGGATACATAACAGCTTTCACTTGATTAGATCTGGCATAAGATTGTCAGCGATTGGCTTATGAAGGAATAAAAATCGAGTCAGGTTAACAATTAAACACAGAATTTGAACTTGGCTCATTTTTGAGCAACGTTTGCTATTATTTGTATGTTGTGTATTGTAAATGTGAAAAGGCAATGTTTCAGTTGTCAGATATGATAAACATTTCTGATAGAATTATTCAATGTGTAAGTAGCAGTTTATGCAATTTCAAGAGTAGGATTAAAATGAACAAAAAACAACTTACCTTCTAAGTAAAGGTCGTCATTGGGATGGAAAATGTGATTGCAAGTTGAAAAAATCCAAATGAAATCTGCACTTAATATGATCTATAGATAGGTACTTTTTGTTCTTTAATATTTTCCTTCTTAAAATAAAAGTTAGAATAAACACGAAATTGTTACAATTGTTTATTGAAAGTAAAATATTAATATATTGTTTGGTAATGAAATTGTCAAACAAATTCAACAATCCTTGACTTAAAAATAAAAGTAGAAACAAAGAGCAAATGATTTAATTATATAAAAATGATTTAATCCCTTTTTCAAAGAATTTCTTTTAAGAATAGAGAAAATTTTGATTAACAATAATTTTCTTTTCATTTTAGAGAAATAGTCTTTCAAATTTCTTACACTTGTGTTTTTATATATATATATATATATATAATCAGCATGCAGTGTGTGTATAGAAGAATCCAAAGAAGTATCCTGTACACACAGTGGTAGGATAACTCTCTAAAAGAACTCTAAATATATATGTATATAAATACATATAGAGCAAATATAAGAAAAATTAAGGCAGGTATGTTATCTCATGGTGAATTGGATGTATAGGCCTATTTCAGGCAAACCATCATCAGCTTCCATCTATTTAACAAAAGATTTTACACAAAAAAACATGAGATAACGTATCTGCCTTAATTTTTCTCATACATAAAAGAGAAAGAAAAAAGAATCATCTGAAAAATTAAAATTTCAGAATGCAGTCAAATTTTAAAATTTGACAAAAAATTCAATTAAAGAAATCTTAACTTTTGATATCTATTGATTAGTAAAGACAATTGAAGATTTGACAGATAGGGGAATTGGTAAGTTTTAGCAATCATAGCAGTTGGGTACTACCATCTGTACACAGAATGGAGTGAGGTTCTAGCATTTTGTAGTGGAGAGGAAAACAATGGCTTAAAATCATTTTTTGGCCATCTGTCCAAAAACCTGATGATGTGATTTCTTAAAATAATTATAATGATAGAACCTAACAGAAAAAAAAACACCTAGGAGGAATCTTTTGGTTAGACTTTTTTTTTTTTAATTGGATGTTTCCTTTGTATAAGACCATTTTTTTTAATGTTTGTCAGGCAAATCATCTTTTTATATCTGTTCACAGTATCTCGCCTTGGTGTTTCCTGCCTTAGAAAACTGACTGGCACATCACTAAACTTTGAATAATTTGTAAATGATGGAATATTGGTTACTATGACTGACACTTTTTAGATATTTCTTGTATTTGCCATGTCCGTTCAAGACATTTAATGTGAATGTCAAAATCCCTCAGCTCTTTTCTAGTATGACAAACTACATTAGGCAGCAAGGCCTCTGCTCGAGAGCTTTCGAGGAGCATGGAACCACCACTTATTTGCTGTTGTTCCCTGGTCCACCCTGACCTGGAGTGGTAGCACCTGTCAGTCCCGGCTATGAGCGACTAGTTAACCCGTAAGCAAAACACTATGAAATGATGAAAATATATTTTCATAGTAAAAATACCAGCAATATATATATATATATATATATATATATATATATATATACCAGTACGTAATTGGCTATTGCTCAACACCTAGAAGAGAATATAGCCTGTGCTAAGTTGTATCAAAAAGAGTCATTCAAAATTTTACATGTAGCTAATTCTAATAATCAATTAAAGATATTGGAATCAATCTGCATATCCTTATTAAAGCCTTTTCTTTGCCAGCAGAAAGATTTCGTTAAGTCTCTTTATTTGTTGGGGGTTATTTTATTTTAACTGTCCCTCGATAATTATTTACACGTCATTTCTCCCTCCCCGTCATTATTAATACATATTTATATGTATATTTATTTTAATGTTTCCCCCTTATTTTTGCTTTTCATTTTCGTTGCTGTTTTTCGTTTGATTTGTGATTCCAACGATATTCTCCTGATGAGATGTTGGTCAAAAGAACTCTAGAGACTATAAATAAATTCTTTGTTTTTAAAGTTTTTGTGTGTGTGTATATATATATATATATATATATATATATATGCCCAACAATACATTTCATCTGCAGTTGAAGGCATATAATTAGTTTCAAAATATTTTCTGAAGGCACACAATAAGTTTCTAAGAATTAGATTTAGGTATTAAAGAACCCATAGACTTTGATATGCTGCTAATCAAAACCTATCAATTTCTTACCTCCCTTATATGTTTGAGAAATTTCAGCTTTTGCTTAGATTCTAAATATAAATATTTGATTCCAGTTTCCTTAAAACTTCCTTTTTGCTCACATGTTCCATCCATGTTATTCTCAGCGTCCTTCTTTATTTATTTTTTCACAAAAGTTGGCAGATATTTTTTTCTAAATTGACTTTAATATAACAAATATTCAGAGAGGACCCCCCCCCCTCTCAGTAAAAACTGATGTGACTATGCAAGGTAATTGGTCCTCAAGACCAGCTTACTAACCATTCGTGGACTGTAGGCAATTTCTTTTATTTGGTGGTGGGGTGAGGCTGATATAACTAAAATCTTTTTTCTCTCTCTCTCCACTGTCATCATTTGGGCATGGAGGAAGAAAATATCTTTTGGTAAGCACAGCGTCTTTTATTTCTGGAGAAAATTCTTGATTGAAGAAAAGACAAAACTTTCATTTTGCTTGAAAAGCAACATTGTGTTTTTTTTGGTTTTTTTTATATATGTATGGCTGTACGGAGTTTGTTCTTCTTTATTTTTAAGAAATATTTCTTCTTAAATAACATCTGTGAAGCAATGGGATTAATAAAAAAAAAAAAAAACCAAAAGTTGTAACAGAAAAAAAGAACAGTAGTTCACCTGTGCTAAACCATCCATGTCTGCCACTGACTCTTCTTTTCTTTTTTTTTTTTTTTTTTTTTTTTTTTTATGCAGATAATGGAATCATTTTTTCTTTTAAAAAAAAAAAAGAGATCAAAATAGATTCGTGTCTGCTTTCGTTTATGACTTCAGTTGTTTCTGTAATTTTGAAGTTTTTTTTGGAGTTCATCTTCTTTGCCTGGAAACACTCGTTAGACAACTGACGTTTCTTTATATCTCAGGACCAAAAAATATGGTCACTTAATTTGCATATCTGCATGCAAAAGAAACTTTTTTTTTTTAAATAATTGACTTTAAATTTTTCCACTGAAGATTTCTCTTTATAACTCTAAAGAAATCTGAAATCTGAAATTTAGACCAGCTTCCCTGTGATGGTCATAAATTTTTCCAAAAGTGCCAATACTATATCTTTGTTGTTCGTTTCACCTTTTGTGGACAAGATGTGTGACCTACATCAAAGCTTGTCACTGGTCAGCAGTGAAATCAATTGAAAGCCAATTTCTTAATGTTAGTCAGGCCTTCCTTACTTGAAAAATTAATATCGCACGTTGTTTTCCAAAACTAATTTTCTAATTCCTTACCATCATTTGGCCTTTTGTCAAACTAAAGCCAAGCTTGGCAAGTGCCTTGTCTTTGAAATGTGTTAAAACTTAGCTAATTTGGTATGCATGAAGCCTCTTTTGGCTTTTATCAAGAATTGTATAGATTATCCAGGATTTCAGAATCTCTTGCTTCTTGGATCAGTACGTTACTTGGAAAGGCAAGATTAATTACTAAGCAGACACAGGTGAATTTTGGCAACAGGACACCTGCAAAACCTTCTAAACAGGCAGGTGAAAATAATTCCATTTATTTAGTTTTATAGGTGAAAACAAAATGTCAGATTGCATGTTACAGGAATTTATTTAGCTTAGTCATGCACAAGGCTTCAATATTGGAAGACTAACCGTGGAGTCTAACTTTCTATACAGTCATGGTAATCTAGTTTAGACCAGCTATTAACCATTTTACCTGATAGCGAAAAACTCAGTCTTCTATGTTATATTGAGGTCCAGGGCATGATGGTAAACTGCATCTGGCAGCAAGGCCTCTGATTGGGAGGTTGTGAGGAGCATGGAAGCACTTCTTAATTACTGTTGTTCCCAGGTCTACTCTGACCCAGAGTGGTAGCATCTATTAGGGTCCCAGTTATGAGCAAATAACTAACCCTCAAGCTGGGGTTAAAACACTATGAAAGTATAAAAATACACTTTTATAGAAATATATACATAAAAATAGACTTTTATAGAAAAATATGCATTTTTGAAGGAAAAATATTACCAGCAATACATTTTTAAAAGAAAAAATTATACTCAGCAAAACATTTTTGAATTCAAAACTAGAAGACATTCTTAGTTTTCTAAAATAAAAAAAAGAATAAAAACAAAATATTTTCATTAAAATCTGACTAAATCAACCTTCTCGCGATAACTGAACATTAAAAAAAAATACCTTAAAACCCCACCTTTTTGGCATTAAATAACCCACAGAGCTGTTGATATGCGGTTAAACAAAACTCACTCTGTTGTTATTTCCTAACCTTAAAATCTAAAGTAAATTATTTTTCTACTTAAAATGTGAATGCTTCAAAATATTCCAATATTATGAAATGGTTAAATTATCCAAAATGATCTCACCTGGTTGAATATTTTCCTCGTACCTGCTTGATGAAGACAGAATATCGTTGTATACATGAGAGAGAAGACATCTTTCAACACCTGTTATTTAAATTGTTCAAATGGAAATCTTATGCTCTTAAAATTTTAATTCTTTTTCCACTTAAAGAATTTATAATTTTCAATTACAATTTAGTTTCATTTTAGCATTGAAGACTTGAGCCTTGTTCCAATTTACTCCTAACAGAAAAAAGAAATAATGCCAATTCCCTTAGGGATTCTTTGATTAAAACAATGCTGTTCTGATGTCTTTGTGGCTTGGCCCTGTTTTAATTCATTGCTTTTCTTTTCAATACTTTCAGATTTTCATGAAATTTTTCACAAAAATGTGAATTTAAAATTTCTTTTTTGTCTTTGGTTCTTTTTTTTTTCTCTGTAAATATTTTTTCATCTGAAAAAATTAGATACTGTGGTTAAAAAAAAATGAATGAAAAACAGTACATTTGTTTTATTTTACTTTCCTCATTCTCTCTATCATTTGGATAGATGATGAATCAAACTTTTGTATATATTATGATTTGACCACATTATAGATGAGTCAGGTATCTATTTGGTGTCAAACTTGAGATTTCAGAAATATTGATATCTTACCTGATGATAGAAAGATTTGAATATGATGTAATGAATAGGTATACACCTTGGTTCTCCCTCACTGGAATGTGACTGGCTGGTGTCAGCCATAAATATAGATGAAGGCAAGGACATCCAGAGATCTACCACTAGAGGTCTACAGGTCTTTGACTAGAGATCTACAACTATTGGTCTATGTCTGTTGACTACATCTTAGGATACTGCATGCGATGAGTACCGTATATTACGTCTACTTGCTAGATTGTTCCATTCTGTTACATTTGACTAAACCACTTAACTACTTTGGATGATATATCCATGTATCCCTTTCATATCAGAATATCATAGCCTTTTTCAAAAGTTCAATCTCTAAATACTTCTTAAGTGCTAAACGTTTGTTCTGAAATCAAGTTTTCATTCTTTAATAAAAATTTAGTTATATTTGTCTGAACTTATTCCTCAAATGATTAAATGTATTTTTTAATCTCTGTGAGATATCTTTGCCTTTTTATTGAAAAAGAAAATTTTTAAACAAGAATGTTGTTCTTCCTAAATCTTCGAGAGTCAATATTAATTCTCAAATTATTTCTGTAAATTTTTCTTTGGCAGTTTCAGTAAGCTATCTTGAAAATAAAAAGATAATCCTTGGACATCAATCATATAATAAGCAAGTTCAGTACAAATTACTTGTTCTTT
This sequence comes from Ascarosepion bandense, assembly GCA_037127315.1. NCBI lineage: Eukaryota > Metazoa > Mollusca > Cephalopoda > Sepiida > Sepiidae > Ascarosepion > Ascarosepion bandense. Next base: position 3,554,023 of record JBBBDQ010001500.1, read on the forward strand.
TGTTTAAGAAACTTGTTTACTATCCAAAGAAATCCTTAGACTCTCAACTTCAGTTTCATTATTGTTCTTAAAATTTCAGGAGGAAAAAAAATAACTCAGTTGCAACTGTAGACACTTTTTTCTTTTTAATATCAATCTTGGCTGATTTAATGCATTTCCTTGATGTCTTGTGGTTCCTTTCATTTGCAAATTGGTTTCAAAGTTCTTTCATGTATTTTGTTAGAAAAATGTCTCTAATCTAATGCTATCAGTTTTTGCTCTTGTTTTTAAGGGATTTTTGTGGCACTTTTTATTTTTAATATCAGTTCTTGTAATACAAGAAATGTTTTTTGAAATAAAGTCTAAGAACTTCCTCTGTGGTTCCTTTATGTCATAAAATCTCTTGCTACTGAATGACTTTAATAACCAACTAAAAGAGATTAGTGATTTCATTTTTCTTAAACTAAATTGCTGTCATCTGTGAAAATTCCTGTAGTTAAGAGTTAGTCCAACTGAAGAAAAAGAGAAGGTAAGAACTTTGGAAAGAGAGAGAGAAAAAAAAAACATCTCTATTTTCTTGTTTTTATTTGTTTGTTTTTTATTGCTCTTTTTGCTAACGAACAAAAGATAATTTAAAGTATTTTTTCCATTTAGTAAGAAGACAAAAAAAAAAACAGCAAAAGAAATAAAGTTAAATCCTGATTCAGTTATAATTAAATTTTTCTCACTTTTGTTACAAAATATAAGTAATGAGATCTTTCTTTTTGGGATTCTCTAATTAGTGGCAAGAAACAGTGAGGGGAGGTAGAAAAATATTGTTCATGAACAGCTGACTTCAGGTCAAAGGTTAATTTAAGTTCGAGAATTTTCGGAAGATTAAAGGGTTATTGGCTTCACTGTAGTACGTCAAAGGAAATCAGTGTTGGGGGTGGAAGTCATTTTTTTTTTTTTAATGTTGTTGATACGCTAAGCTATACATGCCATAAGCTTCAGTTTCGTGATTATTTAGTACGATTTATACCAGGAGATAGTCTGAATTGAATTTAATATCAATAAGGGTCCTTTGTTTTAATAGAAATTGATCTTTTTTTTTTAATCATATCACCCCCAAGCAAGGTGGTAATGCCACTGATACACGGGGGGCTATGTAAGAGTAAAAAGATTGGAAAAGAGAAAGCCGGAAACCACATCCTAAACAGGGAACAAGGGACAAGCCTGTTAACCTGTTCAATAGACGTAGATGGAGTGTGAACCGGGCGATAGATAGATCTATCTACTCCAATTAAAAAAAAAAAGAAAGTGAGAAGATTGGAAAAGAGAAAGCCAGAAACCACATCCTAAACAAGGAACAAGGGATGAGCCTCTTCACCTGTTCAATAAACGTGGATGGAGTTTATGTGATCTGTGGTAACCCTGATATGTACTGGGCTCAAAGTAGATTTTGCACACAGTTTTACACTAGGGCATCAGAGAAGTCAGGTGCATCAGAAGGTTGACCTAAATGATAATCTCATAGCTACCAGATGGAGACTGTATCTAAAAGGATGTCAGTGGCTGCTTCTAATATGTAAATATATGGTCGACCAAGCTGTGCTTATGATATTCACATATGGGAAAATCATATGACAAATATGCATAAATCCTACATCCAAGTAGGGAAAGTACACTTTCGCACATCCTTTTGACAAAGGGTATCTATGGTGGGAAAAATCCCCTAAAACACCATACCCACTTATATTATTGATAGTTGTGAATTGAAGTCCTGAGGTAAATAAATAAGTCCTGAGGTAATAATCTTCTTTTGTTTTATGTTCTTATTCTTCTTTTTGACATCAGACCTCAAGTGGAATGACTATATAGAACCCATAGCTAAATCTGCTGCTAAGAAAGTCGGTTCTCTGTGTAGGGCCAGGAAGTTTTTTTCATCTGAAACAATCCTGCACATATATAAATCTACTATCCGCCCATGCATTGAATACTGCTGCCATATCTGGTCGGGTGCTCCTGCTATCCATCTAGGAGTCCTTGACAAAATCCAACGAAGAATCTGTAATGTGAAAGATCCCGACTTGGCAGCTCAGATACAGTCACTTTCTCACCAGCGCAATGTGGCTTCTCTGTGTCTTTTCTACAAATACTTTCTCAGCTGGTGCCCCCTATATATAAATTCAATTGAGCCACACGATTATCAAGTATGTCCCACCCTTTTACTGTGAAACCAATAAATTGTAAACACAAATTCTACTTCAGCAGCTTTTTTTCTCACACTTCCCACCTGTGGAATTCCCTTCCATTTACTTGCTTTCCCGACAGCTACAATCTCCAAGAATTTAAATGTAAAGTCAATAGTCACCCTCTATCTCACTAACCTGCATCCTCTATCTCATGCTTCTTTCTCCATCCATTCCACTCTCATCAGTATTCTCATCCTTCTCTTACCCACTTCCTGACACCCCCTATAACCTGTTGCTCTTTCTTATAACTTTCTTCCTATGTAACTCCCTGCAAAACAGTGGCAGTAAAATGCTTTGCTTGGAGTGATATGATTATAAAAAAAAAATACTGACATTACAACTGAAGAGTTAAATTTTATAAACCAGCTTACTACCAATTTTACAATGAATGACTTTGCAGAGTCTTTCACTGTAGATAGTCTTTCTATGAATTTATTAACTCAAGATACACGTTTAAAAACATTAAAGTTTCATATATGATATGCCCATAAAACAACGACAGATAATACTTTGTTTTAAAAATCTATTTTTAGAATTTTAATAAACCCCAAACATGAGACTGGATTTATGCATTCTTTTTTCTTCAACATTTTTGTTGTCAGTATTATGTTTCCTTGCCGACTCAAATACGCTCGTGTTGGATGCCGTTTTCATATACTTTGTTTGTTATAATCATTTCACCGTAAACAAGTCAGTACTGCCACTTTTGTGCAAGGGGTTACAGTGAGAGAAAACGAAAGAAACGGAACAAGATGCCGGGAATGTGAGAGAAAGAACAAAAGAAAGTTGGGAATCAAGAAGATGGCAATTGATGTTGCACTTAAATGTTTGGAGATTGTAGTTATCAGGCAAGCAAGTATACGGAAGGGATTTCCACAAGCAGGAAGTGTGAGAGAAGAAACTGATAGAGCAGAAGTGAAGGTTATATTTGACTGATTAGACAGTGAAAGGGTGGTTGGGACCTAGTTGCCAATCTAATAACAGCTCGGAACGAGAAATCGGGGAGCCGAGTTCGAATTCCAGCTGAATTCATTGCATTCACTTACGCACAAATACCCTTGGGAAAGGTATTAATCCGTCTATTCCTTCCAGTTATGGGTTAAATAACAGGACAGATTGGGTTCTATAGCCTTGGTCGGCAACCAGTTTACCGCAGAAAGCAATGGCAACCTACTGCGGGATAATATTCTGCCCAGTCAGTCATGTCTCTTTCGAGACATGATCGCCCAAGCGTGTATCACGTTTGGCACTTAACTGACTGTGTATAGAAATGGGAAATATTCTAGTGTACGTTTGGTCTTCATTTGCAATCATCATAACAAACCACAGTTTATAAAAATCTGCATTCACTGATGAAAAACTGTGTTAGCTTTTCCCATGCTATTGACAAGGGAGTAGATACAGTCTTCGTTTTGTTGCCACTTTGGTGATCCGCTTATTTTTCAATGCTTTCATCAGATTGAATCATAAGTAATTTTTGGAAATTAAATGTAATGATTTACATAACATCCTAACTAGCCATTCATTTAATATATTTTAACAGGTGATGAAAAATGGGTTACACACAACAATGTTCAATGCAAAAAGCAAAGAATTGACAATGAATCTCCATAACCAGCTCAAAAGAAAATTAATGTAATGTATGTTAGTGGCAGTCATTAGGGTATTAATTCATTTAGAATTCTTAAAATGAAATGAGACATTAAATGCGGTTAGCTACCTGGTAGCTGCAACATCTCCATAAAAGTTTGGCTGAAAAGTGCCCTGTGCTTGTCTATATGAAAAATGTTGTTCCTCCTCAATGACAGTGCCAGATCCCCTTACAAAAAGAATAAGACAGAAAAAAAAAGTTTGGAACTCGGTTAGTCTGTTCTACTCTACCCTCGTGAGATTCATCTGACGTAGCACCGACTCATAATTTTCTTACTAATTGCTGAAAAAGGTTTTGATGGGGAAATCTTTCGCCAATGAAAATCAAATTCAAGACTTTGTTGAAAACTTTATCGCATCAAAACCTGCCGAATTTGATTCTAGAGGTACCGAAGAGTTACCCAAAAGAAAAGTGGCAAGAAGTCTTTGCAAATCACAGTTGAATATATAATTGAATAAAGTATAATTGTATTTGTTTGTTCGAAGAAGAACGTTGATAAACAAAAACAGAAATTTCTCCGGCATATGTCACAAATCTGTGAATAATGGTCTCTTTTGAAATTAACGATTTTTACAAATATAAAAATTTAGTTTTCAGTACAGTTGATATAATGGCATGGTAGCTTTATTTAAACTAGGACAAATCAATAATTTCCTTTGCTCATCTTGATTGATTTAGTCTTTGTGTCTGATAAAATAACCTAAACTAAATATTCTCCTCTTCATATCATCAAGAATTAAGCATTCATCTTTTATTAATTACCATTATTTGGCATTACCTTCTGCTTTAATAAATAGAAAATTCTTCATTTTTTGGTTTTGCTATTTGGACTCGGTAAAATTCTTTAAAGAACTGAAACTTAGTTTCAGTTAATTATTAAAATTAGTTTATTAAGGGTGAAACCTTTCAGTTCTTTTGCCTTTGAAAGAAGCAAATATTTTCTGTATTATTCATGTTTTATTCAAGTTTATTTATGTTATCTAATACCTTGAATGGTGATGAACTGGCAGATGTAATTGACAGATACATCTGGCAGTAGATAAATCAACAAAGTAACAATTGGAAAACCAAAAATATGAAGGCGTAAGCTGTGAATAACGGAAAACAAGCATTTCATGGTTGAAGAGGCATGACCATATGAATTGCTTGGGAGTTTTAAGTCTATAAAAGTCTAGAATTTTAGCTGATCAAAGATTTTCACTGGCTCCTGACAACCTCTTGATGTGCATAAACTCTCTCTGACTGCTCTCCTGCTCCACACAAGTGTCATTGTTGAAAAATAAAAATATAATATATTTTTATATATACGTGTTCCTAGTTGTTTTCCAGCAATAGTATATTTCATGCAGGTATTCAATTACGTTTTTACAAAGTGGAGTTGTAATTGTTTTAGAATCCAGAGCTGTTCTCTTAGATTGGTTACCAACCAAGGCTAGATAACTGAGTCTGTCTTGCTGTTTAGCCCATATCTAGTGAAAGCTGTATTTGTATTTTTTTTTTTTTTTTTTTTTTTTTACAATAGCATGATTGACTAGAATTTAAATTCTTTGGGCTGGTTTCACTTTTCGTGATACAGGCACTATCCATATATTACACAGTCAAAGAAAGCTAAAAACAGTCACACTTAATATATCCTGTTTTTTGTATCTGCTATAAATAAGAAAATTCTGCTGTGAAACATTGTTCTGTGAGAGAAACTGTGATTTTCTGAATGGAACAGATTCGGCTGATCTGATTTGTTGCTGAGAAAATGTTAGAAGTGATCTGATTAAGTAAAAATATTTTGAGTTTAAGCCAAGTTAGAAGGATTCAATAAAAACTCTCAAGGATTTGATTTTCTCCCATCTTTAATTTACAAAATGTTGGTTTGTATCATCATTCAAAAAATGACACAATTTTTCTATTAAAACAAATGATGTCTGCCTTCTTTTCACTTGTCATTGTTGTCTTTAGAATAAGAGCTCATGACAGACAAAAATGTCATATATTCTACCAACTGTTCACAAAGACTTTATAATGAGTGTAAAACTTTGGTTTATAAGTTGACATAAGTATTTCTTATTTTCAAGTACTTCCAACAAATCAGGTTTCATTGTCGATTGTTTGTGAAATAAAATGAGTTTCATATGAGATTGAAAATTTTCTGAGTTCTGAGAAACTTTTAATGGTCACGACTTGGTTGCTTATTGAGCTACCAAGATAAATTTGGTTCTAATTTTGTTTCGTTTTTAGATATACTAAGGATGAAATTTTAGTTTGGCATACTTACTAAACTTTTGAAACCTATAAATATCCTGTCAATACCTGATAAATAAGGGATCATATGGAAAGAGGGGAAAAGACACTTAGTTTCATTGGAAAAATGAAAGAGAAAATGCAAGTATTTAATGACTGTTTCATTGGGAAAATGAAAGATGGGAAAATGCAAGTATTTAATGGCTCTTTCAGTGAATTGGAAAAACAATTTGTCAGTTTCAAGTCTTTTCATTTGTACCCACTTAAAATAACCATTATTTATGTTTATTGTTACTGCAATATTTTGACTAAGTTGTTAATCTTGAACTTTTTAACAATTTAATAAGGGAATGTTCTAAAAATATTTTTTTTCATGAGCTAATTTAATCGAGGAAATTAATACGTATTAAGATTCATCATAAAATTGAGATAGGAAAACACAGAAATTTTCATGGGTTAAAACTAGTTTATATAATTAATCATAATTAATATAACAAAAATTTCTCTTTACAAATTGTATCTGAGTAAAAAAAATTAAGGAACTGGAAAAAAGACTCCGTTGATTTGCAAACAAGTTTTGATGTCAGCAAAATGTAAAAGGAACCCCTTAATTTTGATTATAAGAATAAAATTATAGCGTAAAGTTTTTTGTTTTTTTTTTCCAAGTGCATGTCAGTTGTTTTTCTCACAGGAAATGTTTATGCCTCTGGTTAGACATTTCCATGTTCTTAAAGACAAATCATGTCATAATTGGTTTTCTTTCTAATATTTTAATCAAGGTTTTTTTTTTCTTTTTCTAAGAGGTTTTGTCAAAATCTTCAGGTTTTCATTGGAAGAGTCTGATAGACTGGAACATCTAAGGATGTGTTTTGAATGTTCACTGAGGTTAACAGAAAGAAAACTGTAATGTCAGAAAAGAAAAAAATGGGATTGTAAACTCAAAATAAAAACATGGGTGTGCAGCTTTGTTTTTCATATTAACAAAGCTTGGTTTTATTTGGCACAAGGTCACCATTGCAATATTAATATTTTTATTTTTTAATCCACAATTTTGATCTGGATGTGTCATAACTTTTCAAATTTGGAAAAATGCAATAAAATGTTTGTCAAATTTAATACAATTTGTTATATTAAAAAATAAGCTGTTTTTGCAATTTCCAGTTTTTTAGGGTTTTTTATAAAAAGATCAGTATTAATAAATTTTTTTACCACTTTAAAACAGGAAACTGTTTTAGTATCTAATCTGAATGGTCTTGATTCTGCGACTTAACAAATTTGAAGCATTCGATTGTCTAAATAAGCTTTGGAAATATTTTGTCTCTTCTAATATTAACATGAGAAACTTCAAGCTTTGTGATTCAGGATCTATCATTGCACAATAAATGGTAGTGTTAGAGGTACAGCCTTATGTTGGCAGCAAAATCAAAGTTTTTTTGTTTTTTAACACCTATTTTACAGAAAAAAATGTGATGTCTTGCTTCCTGTTGTCATGTCTTACAAGCATATTGCTCAGACAAATGGATGTGCCAGCCTTGAAATTGGCAAAACTAATCTTTAACTTAGTCGGTCAGTCTGTTTTCTTTTCTCTTCAAATAAACTGAGAATTTTACTCTGAATTAGTTTGTAGCCTGATTTGTGCAAAGCAATTAAATTCTTTAACTTAAGATTTTGTTTCCTTGCTTGGATAAAGAAAAAAATAATTCCTTTTGCCTTTCGATTGGAAAATTGTCTTTCAGACAAAATTCTAAGAATTCTTTCTTTCTTAATGTTAAACTGGCAAAATCCATTTTGGTAATCTTATCTCTATCGATTGCCTGAAGAAATCTTTCTCTTTTTCATCAAATTCATATTGCCATGTATTTCACTTTGCTTTTTCTTGCCAAGACATATCCGTTAAGAAACAATTCATATCTTTTAATCTTCAGAAAGTGACGATTATGCCTTGTGCCATTTTTAGTGATGGATGAGAACATTTTGTATTTAAGAAATGACAAAGTCTCTTCTATAATCTCTCTCTCTCTCTCTTCTTTAGTCAAAATTGTTTTATTTTGTGTTGGAAGAATAGCAAAAAGAAAATGGTTGGTAGGGTTTGGTGTTTCTTAAAGTGCAAATGGGTTGCAGATGCACAATTTACTCATATCTTTTCTTATTTGTTTCATCTTTCATTGCCCTGCACCCAATGACCATTTTTATTTGTCTGTGATAAATTTGATTTTTGTGGGGGGACCATTGGCTCTAAATTTAACATTTTTTTTATATCAGTCAGTAAGTTAAGTGCCATATGTGATACATGCTTGGGCGATCATGTCTCGAGAGAAACATGACTAGGCAGAAGATTATCTGATAGTAGGTTGTCATTACTCTCTGCGGTAGACTGGTTGCTAGCCAAGGCTACAGAACCCGATCTGTCCTGTTATGTATTATATTATTAAGTAGTAATTAAAGGGGAGATCAGTTTATTACTTCATAACAATAGAAAACTGATCCCCCACTTTATGCCCAGTAGAAGCCTTAATCATGTTTCCAACTATTATATTCAGTCAGTTAAGTGCCATACGTGATACACACTTTGGGCGATCGTGTCTCAAAAGAGACATGACTGACTAGGCAGAAGATTATCTCATAGTAGGTTGCCATTACTTTCTGTGGTAGACTAGTTGCCAGCCAAAGCTATAAAACTCAATCTGTCCTGTTATTTAACCCATTACTGGAAAAAATAGATGGATTGATACGTTTCCCAAGGGTATTTGCATGTAAGTGAATGCAACAAATTCAAATAGAATTAGAACTCGGCTCCCCGATTTCTCATTCCGAGCTGATATCCACTGCACCACAATGCACATAAATTTGTGCTTTTTGAAACAAATCTGTTTAATAATAATATTTACAGCGGGCCTAATATCCTCATCATTCTTGTTACTATCATATTTCAGCCATTACACTATCCATCCTTCATACAGTCTCCATTGATCCAAGTAACCTTTAGGGAATTTTTAATTAGATTCTTTCCACTGTCCATTTCGAGGCGACTCTCATCAAGGATATATGTTCTTTTTATTATAGCACAGTTATTGTTCACTCTGTTTCCAAGTTTATGCTACTTGATCCAGGGATTGAACTCACATTTACTATGCACCAGAGCAGTATAATAAATGACAGAAAAACTTATGGACAGATGGCTCCAACAATTGCAAAAGCTAATTAACACCTTTTAGGTGAGTTGTAAAATTGATGAATTTTAATCAACAACAACTTTCAAAAGTTGGAATTAATTCTATAGCTAAGCATGAAATTGACAATTACAATAGACAATTTGAAATGAAATTTGATAAATCTATTTTAATTTGCATCAAATGCGTTAAAATGGGATGCGCGTTGTGGTGCAGTGGATATAGACTCAGAACTGGGTACCGAGTTTGAATTCCAGTTAAATTCCTTGCATTCACTTCCCATATCTTCCCTCCAGTTATGGGTTAAATAACAGGACAGATTGAGTTCTATAGCCTTGGCTGGCAACCAGTCTACCACAGAAAGTAATGGCAACCTACTGTAGGATAATCTTCTGCCCAGTCAGTCATGTCTCTTTTGAGACATGATCACTCAAAGCGTGTATCACGTATGGCACTTAACTGAGTGACTGTTAAAATGTCAGTCTCTTGGCCTAAGTTTAGAGTACTTCTAAGATGAACATTGATAGACAACTGAGTAAAATGTTAGCAAGTTTGTGTTAAAAAATCAGATGTTTTTGCTCGGTGTTTGTCAATGAGAATTTGGGGAATTGAGTTTGAATTTTAATTGAATTTGTTGCATTCACTTAGATGCAAATAAACTTAGGGAAGTTATTAATCTATCAATTCTCCCTCTAGTTATGGATTAAGTAACAGGACAGATTAAGTCCTATAGCCTTGGTTAGCAGCCAGCCTACCATAGAAAGTAATGGCAACCTACTGCAGAAAAATCTTAGGCCTAGTCTTTCGAGACATGATCGCCCAAGTGTATATAACATATGGCACGTTACTGACTGACTGTTCAAAATAAAATTCTCACATTCAAATATCAGGGAAAGAAAAACTTGTCAGAGGTGAAAAAAAAAAAAACTGAAGGAAAGTTAAGAGTTAAAAATGAAGAGTTTATAAAGAATCTAAAGTTGATAGCCATGCTGAAAAACATTTGTTTGAACAGAAATATTCCTGAAGAGAAAGTCTGGATTATTTATTTCCATTTCAACAGGGAATTCTTTCTCTCATGAGTTTCATTTGCTGTTTCTCTCTTTGTGCAGTTTGCCATACACTCATCCTTCCTCTCTTTGTTGGATTTGCTTCCATTCCTTCTACTAAATTTGATCTCCACTCTCCCTCTGTTTCTCTCTCTCTATGTTGGGTTCTCTCTCATCCTACCTCTCTTTGTTGGGTTTGCTCTCCTTCCCTCTGTTGCATTTGCCCCCTCCTCCCTATCATTGTTGAGTTTGCTCTCTTTTTCTTTCTTTCTCTCCCTCTCTGGGTAGCTCTTTCCCCATCTTTGGGAAGTTCCTTCCTATCTCTTTTTCTCTCTCTGTTTTCATTATATGAAAAGCTGATCATCGTTACCAATCACTTCCCAAACATTGTCTTATTTTGATGCCCCTCGCCAGTTCCTTTCTTTTTTTAAACAACCTTTAATTCTAATGCAGATTAAAATCCTTTTGAATTGTTAAAGTAATTCACATTCTAATTCCACAGAAGATGTTTTGTCGGTTTACATCATTTTGTGTAAATGCACCTCATTGATGAAATATTTTATCCAATCAGGACATCTTCCTTTTCTTTTCTTCCTTTAGTTCTCAATCTCCTCCTCTTCTTTCATTATTTTCTTTTTTCCCCCTTCCATATTTTTAAATTTTCTCTTCTCTTTCCTTTTTTTGTTCTTTCTTTCTTTTCTCCCGGGCTTTTTTCTTTTCTCCCGGGCTTTTTTCTTTTCTCCCGGGCTTTTTTCTTTTCTCCCGGGCTTTTGTCTTTTCTCCCGGGCTTTTGTCTTTTCGCCCGGGCTTTTGTCTTTTCGCCCGGGCTTTTTTCTTTTCTCCCAGGCTTTTTTCTTTTCTCCCTCTCTCTTTCCTGCTTGCCCTCCCTCTCTCTTTCCTGCTTGCCCTCCCTCTCTCTTTCCTGCTTGCCCTCCCTCTCTCTTTCCTGCTTGCCCTCCCTCTCTCTTTCCTGCTTGCCCTCCCTCTCTCTTTCCTGCTTGCCCTCCCTCTCTCTTTCCTGCTTGCCCTCCCTCTCTCTTTCCTGCTTGCCCTCCCTCTCTCTTTCCTGCTTGCCCTCCCTCCCTCCCTCTCTCCCTCCCTCCCTTCTCCCTTCTCTCTCTCTCCCTTCTCTCCCTCTCCCTCTCCCTTCTCTCCCTCTCCCTTCTCTCCCTCTCCCTCTCCCTTCTCTCTCTCTCCCTCTCCCTTCTCTCCCTCCCCTTTTATTCTTTCTCCTCTTTTCCACCTTTTTAGATAGAGCTCGCCTTTATATAAATTATCCAAATTCCAATAAAGATATTCAAATGCCAGAAAAGTGAACTAGTATCTAAATTTCCTGGAATTTATAAGATACTTCTTCAAACTCCAAAATCCAATAAGGAGAATCTTGTTTTCAAATCTTGATAAAATAAATTATAAAAGCCAAACATTGTTTTTTTGCTAAGTCTTCCTTGCTCGCATTTCTATTTTCAGTTCTCAATTCACTTTAAACTTTGTTAATTTTCTGATAATCTAATTACGTTATTGATTAGCTCAAATTTCTAGAACTAATTTAGCAAGAAAAAGAAGTCACCTATTTTCTCTGCAGAAATATGATTTTCAAAATTGTCTACCCACTATTCACCCTGTTTTGCCTTTTCTCATCTGATTGTGCCACGGAAAATGTTTCCTGTATATTCAGCTGTTTAAACAAAAACAAACCAAAAACTTGACAATCACATAATTATTGTAGGTGGTGATTTTGCTGGGCTTTAATTAAAAAAAAAATAAACAATATTAGAATCTTTAAAAGTCACTGATTTGACAATTTGTCTAATATCTTGTCAAATTTATAAGCTAAATTAATTGCAGTGCTTTTTACCTTCCATAGATTTAAGATGAATCTATGCATGTTAAGGTTTGTAGCAAATTCTGGTTTTTTATGATTCCTGAATTTTGTTACAAAATATGAATTTTTTTTTTAACCCTATAAAATTTATTTGACCACACTCTGTTGGATTTGATTTCATCTCCATATGTAATTTCCAGTAATCCATTCACTGGTGGACATGAAATTTATTTGACCACACTCTGTTGGATTTGATTTCATCGCCATATGTAATTTCCAGAATAGATGCTTACAAAATTTAGCCTTATTTTTTGTTTTTTACATAATAAGAAATTTGCATAAAATGTACAGCTTTTTTCTTTCTTGTATTCCATTTTGTAAATGATATTTGCCTTGAGTATTTTCATAAATATTCATAAGACCAAGAAATGATTTGCAAAAAAGTTAAGTTAAAAATATGAAATAAACTTCATTTCTGTGTTGTCCCAAATCACAGATGATCTGAAATTTGAATCATTTTACAAATATTTAGCTTTTCAAACGAGTCAAAAAGGATTTTTTTTTTCTTTTTAAAGTTTTGTGTTGAATGTGGTGGTCTGCATGGCATGTGCTGTGTCGGGTAGTCTGAGCGGGTCTGTTTCGCATCTGGTGGCTTGTGTGAGAACTAGTGTATTACATCTAGTGCTGTATGTGCACATTTATTACATTGAGTTCTCTGCATGTGTCATATCTGGCACTATCTGCATTTCATCTGGTGTTCTGTGTGTATCGCATCTAATGCTTTCTGTACATGTATCACATTTAGCTGATTATTTGTGTGTACCGCATCTGGTGCTGTGCGCGTGTATCACATCTGGGTTTGTGTGTGTGTGTTATATCTGGTGCTGTGCGCGTGTATCACATCTGGGTTTGTGTGTTATATCTGGTGCTCTATATGTGCATGCACTCTATCACATCTGGCTGTTTATTTTAAGTTTTAAAATGTCTTGTTTTATAAAAATTTTTAAAGGCTACTAATTGCAACATGTACATAAAGAAAATTGAAATGGCAAAAAATTCGAGTAAGAATAACCTAAGTAAGCAAATTTTAATTTCTGGGATGAGGAATTATCATTATTTACATGATAAATTCCAAAGAAAACAATGATCAGAATGTTGTGATACAAACAATAACAACAATGATGGAGATAAGTCAGCATATCTATCATGTAAAGAATAATTTGAATGCTTCTTAAATAAAAATGCTCCCAATTTTCCACTTCACCTTCTTCATTTTAGTAATAAACACTTCTGTGGAATTGGTTAATTGATTTTCATACAGTCATTTATCTAATTTATCTAAATTGTACATTTAAACCAATTTTGTGTTAACTTTATTATCTGTTCTGGAGAAACCTTGTTTCATTGGAAACTTCTCTTGTAGAATTACTCAATGTTGTTACAGGGGTGGGGGTAGCAATAACGGTCAGAATTAAGAATCAAACCTGCTGCCCAATCACTAGTTGTCAAACTAATTCTATTCCAATAGAAGGCTTCCCAGAGTTTTATTAGATTCTTTGTAGGATTAGGGGGGAAAAAAAAAACAATCACTTGAAGGAATTGTAAATTTCATGATCATTTTGAAATTTCCAGGTGAATAGAATTTTCCAAGTTGCAAGTTAGAAATTAAGAAAAATGGTTTTTCTACAACAGTTTAATAAAAATTCAACTTTTTTTTCTTTTCAATAATTTTTTTTAAACACTTTAACATTTTGAAACTGATATTTTGAAATCAAAAGTTTTTTGAACCTTACTTCTGCATCAAATGCAATAAAAGAAAAAAATGCTTCCTTGAAGACAACCTGTTCTTTTCTGAGACGCGTTCCTGATGCTTTTTGGAGAAATCTTTTTGGGGGCTATTCTGCTAATGCCTGGCAGATGTTTGAGACTTGCATGCATGCAGTTCAATGTTTAATTAGATAATGTTGGTTGCATCAATATGTGTTGACAATGGTAGCCATTTTGCCAAAGCAAAATCCAGCCTCCTGCTGCTCAGCTTCAGCAAAAGATTCTGCAAGAATGCTCTCTAGAATGCATATTGTATTTAGAACGATGCAACAGTAGAATGGTCACATCTGCCACTTCTGTTCATTCTGACATGCCAACAAGAGATTCTTTAGATATTTCGGTCTAATGTAGTAGTGTTAAGCCGTGGATTTTGTATTTGAAAAAAGGAGATTACTTTCAGATTAAGACGGTATCAATTTCACTCAGGTTGTGTGTGTGCGTGTCTTTTTCTCTTTGGTTTCATGATGTTAATGCAACTACTGCACTTGAAATGGCACTATAAAAATGGATCATAAAAATTGCTCTAATGCTACCATAGAAAGCTTTTCTTATTCTGCCTGTTTAGAGGAGGAAGAGCAAAATATGGGAAAGGTAAGAGGAATTTGAAAATTCCTCAGAATAATTCTGTGAAGAATTCTATCAGCTTTGAGTTCTTTTCTTGTGCATATTTAATAAGTCACAAATAGAATAGAAATCTTTCTTCATTTTTACCCTCATCTGCTACAACATACAAATTTAAACAGTAAATATATACAATCTGTTTAATTTCAATCGATTATACAAACATTTGAATCCAGTTTTACATTTTGCCTTACTGATAACTACAAAGGATTAGAAAGTGGTAGTTCCTTGCATTCACTTAGGCACAAATACCTTTGGTAAAGGTATTAATCCATTGCTTCCCTCCACTTATGGGTTAAATTGTAGGACAGATTGGATTCTATAGCCTTGGCTGGCAACCAGTCTACTGCAGAAAGCAATGGCAACCTACTGCGTGATAATCCTCTGCCCAGTCAGTCATGTCTCTTTTGAGACATGATCGCCCAAAGCGTGTATCACGTATGGCACATAACTGACTGACTGAATATAATAGTTGGAATCATGATTAAGGCTTCTACTGGGCATAAAGTGGGGGATCGGTCTTCTATTGTTATGAAGTAATAAACTGATCCGCCAATAATTACTACTAAATAATATAATACATCTCTTCCCCCTCTAGCTCAAATTTTTGTTTGATTTCATTGGTTAATTTTTTAAAGCCTATCGACCAGGTTATTTAAAGCCAAAAACTATTTTTCAATTAAGATTAATAAAAAAAAATTTTTTTATTAAGATAATAATGCATTAGTGAAAGAAGAAACATTCACATTTATGTAAAGAAAGTCTGACATGAGTCTTATATTAGCTCAGGAAAGAATATATATATTCGTACATTTCACAAGAGTATTTGTGCATAAATAAATAGAACAAATGAAATTAGAACTTGACTCTTCTATTAACAAATCTGAGCCATTATCCCTTGTACCAACACAACCAAGCTTACAGCACCTGGTACTCCCAAGTGGTCACCCATCTAGATATTGATCAAGCTCAACATTGTTTAATACTTTTTTTGTGTTCATCTATTATAGATGTTTACAAGAAATGTTATCAGACTTGTGACTACCTATATATATATATATATATATATATATATATATATATATTATAAATTATGTTTTAGAACATGTACATTTCTTCTATATATGTCCTCTTCCCTACAATCATATGTTTGTTTCAGTGTTTGGATTTAAACACTTCTTTACTCACTGGTGTGTGTGTGTGTGTTATATATATATATATATATATATATATATATATATACACACACACACACACACTAAGATCCAAGGAGTTACTCAGTGTGAAAGGATATAAGAAAAAGAAACCCCACTATTAAGAGGAGTGAACAATAAAAGAATATAAATTAAGGCCAAAGATAATGGTCGTCATTGTATTTAACTTTTTGAAGATCAAAATTAACTGGAAAGTAAGAAGTTTGAAGAGAGTTCTACAAACAAGTGCAAAAAAAAAAAGAAACCGTTAGCCTAGAACTTATGCTAACATCTAGTCGTTTCAACTGTAAAATGATGAGACCTTGCCATAAATCTAGTCCTGCACTTTATAAAGATGAGCTCTACCAAAGGAGAAAGTTAACCAGAAGAGTTATCATGGAAGTATTTTTAGAAAATACACAGAGAAATGAAATTACGGCAGTTCATTGCAAGTTCTTTAGATCTTCTCAAGATTTACTAAATTTGGAACTGATTTTTTTCACTTTCAAGCAGGGACCACATAACGAGAAGGCACTTGTTTGTGTGATTTTTATTTATATATATATATATATATATATATATATATATATATATATATATATATATTAAAGTAAGTAGATTCTGTGATAATCTGCTATAGATGATGACTTGGGAAGAAAAGAGGCTAAAAATAAGTTTCCAATATTAAAAAAATGTATCCAATCAAAATTACTTTGTTTTGAGTAAGAAAATTAAGTTAGCAAATATAATCTTTGAAATGTCTGAACAAGAAATATGTATTTAAGTAAGGTAATTGAGTCTTACTTTGAATCTTATTCTTATTTTAATGGTTAAGCACACTTTGGCTTGAGAGTGGTTTCCCAGATTAAAATAGAAATACAAATTTCAATGCCCAGTCTCTGCAACCATCGTTGCATCAATATTATGTCAAGCCTCTTAGTGGATTGAAGGAAGTGATGGTACATGATTGAAATCTCTGGAACCAAGCACCTTCTACATAGTAAAATGAGGAGAACAAAAAAACATGCAATGTTGCTGGTGATGACTAATTATGGTTGATGATATCTTGAGTTTGCTGGATAAACTGCTTCCGACATTTGACTGCCAAGACTGTTTCTTTCTCTTGAACATTGCTTTTTTAATTTTGACCACCAACTCATTCCTGAACAAAAAAAGGTTGTTTTCGAATCACTGTGGTTGGTGATGTTGACCATGTCCACCATAGTTTATGAATATAGAATACAGCACAGTACATAATCTGTTCAATGAAACAACATCAAAGAATAATACTACACTTTACTGAATTGGACTATATTGCCAATACTCAGGAAAATATGGTCGCCTTTAACACAAGTCGCATTGATTATTTTGAGCCTTCTGATTGGTTAACCCTTCCATTGGTGAACTATCAAATGAGTCAGCACATGGCTGGCTTACTTCTATACAAGTGTATTCAAAAAACTCCAACAGGTGAATAGTGTCAAGAACATAAAAGGCCTTTTCATTTTCCTTTGTTAGATTAGAAACGATTATATTAATGCCCTTGAAAAAGAAATGGGGCTATTGAGATTTGGCACATTTTATACAAAATCTTGTTAAGTCATCTTCCATTTATGATCTGTTAAAAATGTAGTGCAATGTGATATATATAAATATATAAAAATTAAAAAATTAATCAGTTTGTCTGACGGTCGCAAGAGTGTGAAACCCAGGGTCATAAACTCACACCTAAATGAATAGAGAATTTCTGAGATTCTCTTGTTCTTCAGTGTCTGCGGCCATATTTGGAATATTAATCGTCCTAGTTGCTGCCAAGAAGAGTTATACTTGTTTCAATATTGAGAGGAACATCACCACTATCACTTCTAAAATGAAAAAAAAAAACAAAACTGATCTTCAATTTATGCTTGAAAATTAATCGACTTCTGTATTATAACTGATTAAAATATATTTTTTTGTCCAATCCAATGCTTGTAAAATCCCAGTATGTAATATCTGTGAACATCTAAATTTCTGTGTTCTTCTTCTATGTGCCCTATCCTTTTAGGACATAGGTGATCATGGCTCTCCACGTCTCCCTATCCCTGGTGGCTCTTAGTACGTTTTCTCCTGTTACTCCACGCAACCCCCCACCCGTTCCGTCATCCACCTGATCAGGCCCTTCAAATATGTTATCCGCTGCCTTCCTCTGTCTTTTTCTTCTATCTGGCCTCTCAGTATCAGGTTCTTTTGTTACTTATGATATTAAAAATTAAGTACAGCTTCCAAATGATATTTACCCTAATATCACATTTTTTTTCTTGACACCTTATTTATGAACCACTTAACCATTTTTTTTTTACCATTTTTATCTTAAAATATTTATGATTCTTTTCCTCCGTTCCCTCGTTCATTTCCTGATAATAATGCTTTATCTTCTTTCCATTTTAGTTCTGAGTATGACAATAAGCTCCATCTGTCAGCAAGGCCTCTCATCAAGAGATTAGAGGTCTTGTGGGGGTGCTGAGCCACCTCTTAATTGCTGTTGTTTTTATGTTCATCTAACTCATGGTGGTAGCACTCGTTAGGGTCCCAGCTATGGGCAAATAGTGAATTCCCAAACAAAAATGAAAATGCTATGAAAATATATTGGAGTAGACTAAACTATCGCCCGGTTCACACTCCACCCATGTCTTTTGAACAGGTGAAGAGGCTCATCCTTTGTTTCCTGTTTAGGATGTGGTTTCCGGCTTTCTCTTTTTCAATCATTTTACTCTTAAGTAGCCCCATGCGCATCAGTGGCGTCACCGCCTTGCTTGGGGGGATATGATTGAAAAAAATTAAATATGTCAGCTGTATCTATATATATATATATATATATATATATATATATATATATATATGTGTGTGTGTGTGTGTGTGTGTGTTGATGCTTAGTGCCAAGATTGCTTTTTTCAGTGGTTTACTGTTAAAGAGGCATTTTGGCAAGCAGGTTTTTTGTCATAAAGAGATAGAGCATTAATATAATACAAACACTTAACCATGGCCTTAAGAGTTCACACATATTTACATGTTAAAAAAGAGGTCCACACAAAATGACAAAAAGGGGTAAACTTGTTATAAAGAAATTAAGTAGACATCCACTTAAGCACACTAAAAAGAAGTCAACACAAGAAAGTAACCTGGAAATACTACTGTACACTAAAAAGAGGTCACAACAAAAGCAATAAAAAGCAATTTACCATCTGCAGAACCACTAACATACAAAGATATTAAATTACGCTCTTTATAAACATGAAAAAGGTTGGAAATCAGCAGCAAAGGAAGCAAAATTTCTGATGAGAGAAGACATTACGACAATGCCTTTAAGAAACTTCAAAGTTGGCTTAACTTTGAAACTCCTCCACATTAATTATGCATGCACACACACAGTGCTTCCAGACCACTAGATGTAAATATATATATATATATATATACTGCTTAATAAGTAAAAACAGAGCATCCACTCAAATATAAACATCCATAAAATAATGTTTCAACAAATTATATATATATATAAAATTCATTGATAATAATTTATTTCATGACTATTTTTTTTTAAATATTCAACTCCTTAGACCAAACAGATTTATCCAGACAAAAGGAATAGTGGAGGAAAGGGAAGAAGGAAAACATTTTCTAGATGGGAGAGGGAGTCAGATATACAATTTTAATTTTTAAACACAATGGTCATATTTAGAATGTTGCATTTCCACCCCAGATGATTAGATGACCTTGGATTGAACTTTAAGTTGAATGTTTTCAAATACAGGACAGTAAATTTAGGGGCTGTATTTTAGCTAGAAGAATTGAAGTGTTAGATTTTTATATTAGTTTCGACTAAGAATAATATCTTCACCTTATAAATATAATCTTTTCAGTTTGACAATATTACTATCAAGTATGATAAAAATAAGAATAATAACGAAATAAAAAATATAATTAAAACAAAAACGCACACACACACACACACACACACACACACACACACGTATATAGTCATTTGCAGAGAGCTCATCAGTATGGTTAGACATCCGATTGCTTCTAGCCAGGATTGAAACCCGATCAAATTGACATCAATCGGTGGTTCTACCCCTGAACTATGGGCACTTGGTAGAGGAAGGTGGACTTTGGCATGTTATATACAATGTAAACACATACCAGTAGCCAAGAGTGTTCAGATTCATTACCAAATAAACGATAAGTTAATAATAGTTATTGGTCAGATTTGAATTAGACCAGTAAACAGTTGTATTAGAAAGTGCTCAATACAAGTTTGAAGGAAACTGAAGATTTAACTTATAGAGCATGTAGAAATTTAGGTAGGGAAAATCAGCCGATTATGTTACCATGGTTTTGACCTTTTCAATTTCGTAGGGCCGGGCAGTTCACTTGATAAAACTGAGACAGTTGAAAGCACAGTAGACAGCTCATCTTTTCTATGTAAATATAAATTTTATATACACACACACACACACACACACACACATATATATATTAACCTAGTGAGCCAACAAAACGTCCAAGGTTTCACCTAAATGAATTTTCAGGGATGGTTGGCTCCAACCTTTCCTGAAGATCCATTTAGGTGAAACCTTGGTAGGTTTGTTGGCTCACTAGGTTAATTTACTTATTCTGTTCTGCTTATGTATTGAGCACTTTTTTTGTTATTGATTACTCATCTCGGGATTTTTCCTTGGGCTACATACTGGCTTGGTTCAAATTGTTTTGGCTGATGTTCATGTGCTTAGCACTTTCTTTTTTTTACAACCATTTTCCCTTCCATGTATATGCGTGGAGGGTTTTTCGAAATGAGTATAGTGATAATTTTGCATATATATATATATATATATTTGCAAATTGCATTGAAAATGACAGTCAAGGTATTATCATTAAATTTTTTTATATAATTTTTAATGTGTTCTTATGGTTTTTTTCTTTTCAGAACTCAAATTATGTAAGAATTGTCCAAAGGTTTTGTATTTTGAGCACTTTCAACTACTTTTTTTTAGCCATTATGAAGACTTAATTTTGTTTTTACTTGTAAATAAATGTGTAAAACTTATGTATATAAAATCATGTGTATGTTTTGTTCCGAACACAATAAGGGCATTGTTACCATGTTCATAATTGATATTATTAAGTGTAGGATTTCTCTTTTTTATAAGTAATGTCTTCCATATTTTAATTTTTTTTTTTGCATGTGGATAATGTATTATGTATGTATTGTTAACGAGTATGTCCCAGATAGGTCCTTGAAGATCTCCATGTGTGCTTAAATGAGATCGAATGGAACTGCTGTAGGAAAGGTGCAGTGTCTGTCAATTTTGCGGTGGTGTGGCCAGTGTAATTTTTCACAAATTTGTATTGTTGAGGAACACAGTTCTTCAAAAGAAATATAAATTCGTAACATTGGTTCTCTGCAGTTTAGATTGTGCAGGTTAATTATTACTATTGACAGTTCTGAATTTTTTGTAGGAGATAATTTTCTTGTTTAACTTAGTTGGTGGAGCATAATTTAAACTAAAAAAAAAATTAAATTATCTACTAGACAAACTTAAGTCACTGGTGCCTCCTCAACAGGTGTTTACTCGTGCAACCAGAATGGCAACTGGGTCCCACCCATTCACAGTTAGGTTAGTCAAATACAGACGACAATTCTACTCCTGCAGCTTCTTCTCTCGCACTTCCCGCCTGTGGAACTCGCTCCCATATCTTGCTTTCCTGACGGCTACAACCTCCAGAAATTTAAATGCAATGTCAATACTCATCTATTAACCACTTGACTCTAGCCCTTCCCCCACCCCATATATCCTTCCCTTTCTCTCACCCCTTGCAACTGTCATTACACCTGCATTTTCATCTTTCTATTTTGTTTGTAATCCTCTTCTCCCTCCTCTAATTTTCTTTCAGTTATGTAGCACCCCCCCCCCCCCCCCGCACATCAGTGGCATTTACGCCGGGGTGAAATGATTAAAAAAAAAAATCATGTAAATAATAACTCTCGTACCAGAAATTCAGATTCTTTTCTACAGTTAGGATGTTTTTTTTTTTTTTTTTTTTTTTCATTAGATACCGAAATCAGTTTTGATGCTGTCAAGGATTTGAAGACGTAGTTACGGAGTTTAATCTTTGGGATACTGGCACTCAGTTGAAATCGAGTCAGAAATAACAATTTTTTTTTTTTTTTTTTTTTTTATAATAATATCACCCCAAGCAAGGCATTTTACTGCCACTGTTTTTCAAGAGGTTACATAGGAGGAAAGTTAGGAGAAAGAGTGACAGGTTATAGGGGGTGTCAAGAAGTGTGTAAGAGAATATTGAGTAGTCGAGTGGATGAAGAAAGGAGCATGAGAGAGAGAATGCAGGTTAGTAAGATAGTAGATGACTATTGACTTTATATTTAAATTCTTGGAGATTACAACTGTTGGGGAAGCAAGTAAATGGAAGGGAATTCCACAGATGGAAAGTGCGATAAAAGCTGCTGGAGTAGAATTTGCATTTACATTTTATTGGTTTTCACAGTTGCTAATCTTGCGGCTCGAGTAAATTCATATATAGGGACACCAGTGAGCTAAGTTCATCGGAGCCAAAGCCGTGATACTAAGAAGTGGTACTAAAATAGAAAAAGATTAGAATATCCGTAGAAATGATCAGCAGAAAGAATAATTTACCTGCTTAGATCAAGGAAAGAGTTCACTGAAATTCCTTAAGATGGATCAATCGACAACTGATAGTGAATGGATGATGTGACAATGGCAACAAAGATGATGATAATTTCTCATCCCAGAAATCTTTTTTCTGCATTGAACACTGCAGTTTTTATTTCAACTGCCACCCACCTGCTGTTTCCTTTAGTTACATTAGTCAAGCAACAGACTTTATGCAATCTGCCAAATGTTCTTTTTAAAAGCAATAGGGCCAATGCTGATCCCTTGTACCCAGGCAAATTGATGCTGTTACTGAAGATTTGTTTGAAATTTCAGACATACTGATAGAGAACATTTACTGAGGCACTAAATTGTATGAACCTCACCTACTCAGTTACAAGTCTTTGCTGATAATATCACGAGGATAGTACTGACCTTTTTATTAGTCATTACCAATGAAATTTGCTTTTACCAGATCACAGTCAACGCATTTATTATGTATTACTATTCGTGAGGGTCTAATTCACAATTTCTTTTTTTTTCCTCCAATGGCAAAGAAATGCTTTCAGCTCAGAGGAAAACAAACTAAAATATTTTTTTTGTCTTGTTATCAGTCATTAGCAAAATTAGCAGATTTCTAACTTGACTGATAAACTGACAGACAAAAAGTGTTGGGGGTGGGGGCATTTGACATTTGTTATCAGTTAATAAACCCAGTGCTTGGTGTATGTGCTTGAAGGCCTTCAAGATTACAAGTTGAGAACATCATTTTCATGATTGTTAACCTATTATAGTTTTTTCAAATTATCACTAAATCTGCAAGTCAAGTGTAACTTAGTCTGGCACAAGATCAGTCTGAGTACTTAGGCTCTGCAAAGGCTATTTATCTCATCATAAATAGTTGTGATACATTGTTGATATTTTATTCATAAAGATAGAATTTTTGTTTCTGTTGTAAATACCTACAGATGAGGGAACTGTTTATCAGCACCTCTACATAAGATGAGACCATTCCTGGAAGTGTTTATATGAAGAATTTTCTAAGTATATCTCAGATGTGGCACAAGGCTGAAAGCTTGGCGGCACCCGGTGAGGCTTCAACTCGCTTTTCAGTCATAATTGATATTGTGAGATAAGCTTGCTAACCATTCCACCACATTGAAGTACCCAATGATTTTCTAGGCGTAGCTTAGATGTGGCACAAGGCAGCAAGTATGGAGTCCTCAGTGAGGAGTGAACTCGTTACTCAGCCAATATTGATGAAAGTGTTTATATGTTTGAAATATCCTTCTAGTTTTTTTCTTTTATAGGGGTTGTCTAGGATGTATCCAACCATTTTGAATCTCTCAAGAACTGCTTTGATATAACTTGGCTTCTAATCAGAGTAGACGTTACTGCACATCTGTGAATAAGGACTCTCCTCTGGTATTACTCAGTCAGCAATGAGATTCTTTATTGCATGACCTTGGCAAATCTTACATAAAAAGAAAAAAAAATCTAAACTTCGACTTTTAGGATCCTTATTCCTGCTACTATGGCTGAGATTAAGGAGAACGTGATAATGCAATTGATGATCTTAAGAGAATTTTACAGACTTATGAAAAGAATGTGCATTGTGGTGCAGTGGATATTGGCTTAGAATGAAAATTTGGAGAGTAGAGATCAAATTCCAGTTAAATCCATTGTATTCTCTTATGTGCAAACATCCTTGGAAAAAGTATGAATCTGTTGCGTCTCCTTCCAGCTATGAGTTAAATAGCAGGACAGATTGGGTTCTGTAGCCTTGGTTGGCAACCAGTCTTATGCAGGAAAATGTTCTACCCAGTCAGTCATGTCGCTTTCGAGATATGATCACCAAAGTGTGTATAATGTATGTCACTTAAGTGTTGAAAAGAAGGACCCTGAAATAAGTGTATGAGATCTCAAAGGGAAGATTTTAAAGGGGACTAATCTCTCATTACCACAATCCCACTATTAATTTTAAGTTGCTTGATACTTTATGGACAGGCCATATATATCTGCTCATCACTTTTTAAAAATTATGGCTTTTGATCAAGATCTTTTTAAAATAACCATCTTTGAATACATTACATAATGCATGCTAGAAAAAGAAAAAAACGAGTAGTACACCATGCCCTGCTTAATTTTTAATTAGTTTAATTAGACGATATCAATTGTAATCAAAAGGAAAAGTGAAATTAAAGTTATTCTTTCAATATAGAATTGCTTTTTTAAACCCTTCACTGTTTGATATTTAGATTTAATTTTAAATGAGTTCATTTTTAATCTCGTGTAACTACAGTAGTTACTACCTGTTACTTCAGGTTGTTTATATGATTCACTGAGATTGAAAAACGGAGGGACAGACACACGGACACTGCGCTTTATTTATATATTAATTGGAGTAGATAGATCTATCGCCCAGTTCACACTCCACTCATGTCTATTGAACAGGTTAAGAGGCACATCCCTTGTACCCTGTTTAGGATGTGGTTTCTGGCTTTCTCTTTTCCAACCTTCTCACTTTGTTTTTTTTCTTTTTTTTTTTCAATTGGAGTAGATAGATCTCTCTGTCGCCCGGTTCACACTCCACCCATGTCTAAGGAGCTCATCCCTTGTTCCCTGTTTAGGATGTGGTTTCCGGCTTTATCTTTTCCAATCTTTTCACTATTACGTAGCCCCCTGCACATCAGTGGCGTTACTGCCTTGCTCGAGGTGATACGATTAAAAAAAAAAAATATAGAGATTTCCAACAGTTTCGTCGTATGACTGCTATGATTAAATTTTGACACTTAAGGTAAATCTTACATGAGTTTCATCTTGTGAAATTTGTAATGAGTACCATAGCTCATATTTCTGATTATTTCTTGGAATCTTCAAGAGGCAAATGGCTAAAGTTGATAGAATCTGCTTTCGGAAACTTTTTACCATTTTATCTTGGCTGGTTTTTCTGTTTTCTTTCTCAAGTTATAAACTTGTTTTCAATCATTCCACATCTGATTTATTCTTTCTGACATTGAACAGAAGATTAATTTCTGAAAGCGAATTGAAAGGAATACAAGAAACATTGTCGTCTCTCAAAGTAAATTTATACTTGACCATTTCTTTTATTCACTTTCTGTGTTGCCATGTCCGACCTGTATTTGTTGTTGTCTTATCCGAACAAACTGGTTTGATAGTTTGGTAAGATGTAAAGTGATTTTGTTTCTTTTGTGCACTTTGTCATGAGACTTGATAGCATATTGGAGTGGGTTGTGTGTCTATAAGTCACTTTCAAGTGTAGAAAGGTTGATGACAATGGCTTCTTCCTTTCTTCCATTTTTAAATAGCCGTAAATTCTTTTCCTACACACACACACACACACACACACACACACACAGAGTTATTATTATTATTTTAATAGCATACTGCAACTCAAAAGCTTTCAAGTTTTGTTGTTCAATACATCGTCATCTGCTTGAAGATGGTATATTGAGCCCCGAAATTTAAAATCTTTTGAGTTGCAGTATGCTGTTATAATAATAACTCTATATCTTTGCTCTACTTCTGTACTGAGCACTTTTTAAAAGCAAATATCAAATTGTGGAATATATATCTTAGTTTAAACCACTTATATATTTTATGTTCTGATTACGATTGAGCTCTCTGGAGAGGAAAATTTTAAAAAAGTTACCACTTCCGCAATTTATGCATTACTTTTCAGCAATGAATTGAGTTCTTTCAGTGACTGCCGTGTGTATACCCCGCTTATATCCAACACGCTAAAATTCCCTTCTTTGATTCCATATGCCTATGGCTTAGGGATTAGCGACTCTGACTAACACCAAATCGGCCAGAAGCAAGTGGATGTCTAGCCATACTGATGAGTTGTGAAACAGACTTGTCTGTGGATGATGAAAAAATATCTATATATATATATATATATATATAGTGAAATTTCTCATTAACTCTGGCCAGTAACCTTTCTTTAGTTGTTCATACTCAAGGTGAATTTGGTTGTGTCCTCTTCCCACCCACCAAACTGTACTTTCTTCTGCCTTCCAGACACATAGGGTAATCTTGACTGTGGCTCCTTCCCTCCCACTTATAAATGTTGGTGTCATTAATTGATAAGGGTACAGCTTACTTTGGAAGCTTTTTGTTAATGGAAATTTTTTTTTCCTTTCAGCTCAAACATTGATTTTATTTTTTCTAATGCCAAATTAACAATCATTTGTCTTCAATTCTTTAAGAAAAATAAACAGACAACATTTTTGTTTTATTTTTTAAGAACAAAAAAAAAACAAATTCATTGATTTAAAATATTTTGAAGTCAAAATGAGGGGAAGTCAAGGACATTGCTTTAAAAAATTTCACTAATTCTAATTTCATATATTTGTCCCTACTAAGCTGAAGAGTTTGTCAGTCTTTGATGGTGACTGACAACACCAACTATGAATTCTAATTACCTTAGATATATGAAAACTTAAATTTTTACTTAATACCATTTACAAAATTAATAACTAGCACCGGACTAAGAAAATATGATTATATCCCATTTCATATCAACTAGCTGTCGGAATAGGTAGATAACCTTCCCTCAAAAGATGGTTCAATACAATATTTCTACTCTTTTATAGCTCTCTCTCTCTCTCTCTCTCTCTCTCATGTGGCAGTATGTCAGGTTGACCCAATCTTGGTTCAATATTAATAACAAGTTTCCAATATTTGTTACTTTTATGCCATTTCTCTTGAAGCTAAAAGCCATTAAAATTTTTTTTTTGTTTCGGAAAAATATCCAAAGCCTATTTGTCACTTTGAATGGGTATGATTTTCATATTAAAAATTTGAACAGTATTTACAATCAATTTCTTTTATTGATTGGCTGTGATAATGAGATTTACCCTCGCTTCTTGTTTATGGATATTTTTTGATAATAAGGATCACGTTTTCCATTATTCTGTAGACTTTCCGACATTTTGTAGAGAAAAAAAAAAATAAAAAAATAGCTTCTTGTAAGGACATCAACCATATTGGACTTGTGCGGAATTACTTTTCCTCTCACCTCTTTACAGAATATATATTTTTTTTTTTTTTGTAATGGTGCCAAATTTGTTTTCTGGAATTTGTTTTATCAAAAGTATTTTGGTAAGGTGAAACACTTTTTTTTTCTTTTTTAAAAAACACTATCACCATTTGACTGTATCTCTTTTGTGTTTGAACTTTTTGCTTTATGACTTTTTTTGATAAATACTTGCATTTTCACCATTACCAATTATTCCACGGTTTTATCTTTGATTATTTTTATTCAGCTGAACACAGGATCCCTTATTTTTTACGTTTTATTAACCCTTTGTAGATTATTTAAAAAACAAAACATATTTGGATTTTAAATGTTTTTTTCTTTTTGTGCGATGGAATATTGCATTAAAACTTTTGTGAGAGATTACAATGATTTTCCCTGATACAAATTTTTCTATTTAACCTATACCTGGGGAGAGAAGAGGTGGATTTATATCTTACCCAAAAGTAATTTGTGCATAAGTGAATGTAGATAATGCTACTGGAAGTAGTTGTACTTAATTTTCTATTCTGAGCCGAAATTCATTACACCACCCACACATCCAGCTAATCATGATAATTGCTTTGATGGGTAGAAAAATATTTTGTGTGATGTTTGTGAAACTGAAATTAAATTTCATTCAATTTTCTCATTCATTTTAATGACTCTAAACTTGAAAAGTTTGATAGCTGTTAAATTAAAGATTTGCATTGTCAGCAATTGAATCTAGAATTTCTTACAAGAATGGATCATTGTCTGCATTTTCCTGTGTTTCTACAGATTTCCTTGCACTGGCATCTATTATTTTGGTAATTCTAAATCAGGTGAATCAAAGGATTTTGGGTTTCTGTTGAGTTTGAATTTTGTTTAACGGCATATCAACCTCTGGGTTATTTAATGCCCAAAAAGATAGTTTTAAGGTTTTTCAGGTTTTTTTTAATGTTTGGTTATATCTCACTATAGGTTGATTTGGTCTGATTTTGAGTTTGAGTTTTGTTTAACAGCATATCAAACTCTGTGGGTTATTTAATGCCAAAAAGTTGGAGTTTTAAGGTATTTGTTTTTTAAATGTTCAGTTATAGTGAGAAGGCCAATTTAGTCAGATTTTGATGAAACTTTTTGTTTTTATTCTTTTTATTTTAGAAAACTGAAAATGTCTTCTAGTTTTGTATTTAAAATTGTTTTGCTGAGAATAATTTTTTTTTTTATTTAAAAATGTGTTATGGTAATAATTTTCCTTCAAAAATGTGTATTTTTCTACAAAAGTCTACTTCTATATATATATATATATATATATATATATATTTTTTTATAAAAGCGTATTTTTATACTTTCATAGTGTTTTGACTTCAGTTTGGGGGATTAACTATTTGCCCATAGCTGGAACCCAAACAGGTGCTACCACTCCGGGTCAGGGTGAACCTGGGAACAGCAATTAAGAGGTGGTTCCACGCTTCTCACCATATCCCAATCAGAGGCCTTGCTGCCGGATGCAGTTTATCATCTTGCCCAAGACCTGCTTCATAAAGAATGCAATCAAAGCTTTCTTGTTCAATGAATGGCCATTTTTAAGTGGAACTGATAAAATTCTCACAATAAGAATGAGAAAAACGATGATGTAAGAAAAAAAAACACAAATTAAATCAAAGGCGAAGTAAAGCAATTATAAGACAGTAAAAGAGAAACGATAAAGTGGGAATACAGCCAAAGTGATTATGGCCTCTTTTTGATGACAAGGCAAGAAAGAAATAAATAGGAGGAAATCCCAGCATGCATCTTTGGGGTTTGTCTATAAATAATTGGAGTAGATAGACTAAACTATTGCCCGGTTCACACTTCACCCATATCTATTGAACAGGTGAAGAGGCTCATCCCTTGTTCCCTGTTTAGGATGTGGTTTCCGACTTTCTCTTTCCCAATCAATTAATTTACTCTTAAGTAGCCCCATGCGCATCAGTGGCGTCAGCGCCTTGCTTGGGATGATATAATTAAAAAAAAAAAATATGGGAGGGGAGATTTTTAGCAGTGATTGCTGTCAGTTTTAAACAACACTCTCTTAAGTACTATTAAGAAAATAAGATTGACTGTTATGTTTGTTTATTATTACTGATATTGTGCATTGCAAAAGTTTACAGCACCTTACAAAAAATGTTTCTTTAGATATTTCTAACACAGATTTATGAAACTTTTACCGTTAATAATACATATATTTAAGCCTTTAGCAAATCAGATTTTTCAAAAATACTCAATAAAAATATTCCATGAAGATAAACCAATATGTAATGACACAAAAATTTACAATACATGATTAATATTTTGTAGCATAACCATTATTGGTAATTACAGCATGTCGGCATTTCGAGTCGTACCCTATTACAGCATGTAGGCATTTCGAGTACGTACCCTATTTACAGCACATGTAGGCATTTCGAAAGTTCGTACCCTATTACAGCATGTAGGCATTTAGAAGTTCGTACCCTATTACCAGCATGTAGGCATTTCGAGTCGTGCCCTATTACAGCATGTAGGCATTTCGAGTCGTACCCTATTACAGCATGTAGGCATTTCGAGTCGTACCCTATTACAGAATGTAGGCATTTCGAGTCGTACCCTATTACAGCATGTAGGCATTTCGAGTCGTACCCTATTACAGCATGTAGGCATTTCGAGTCGTACCCTATTACAGCATGTAGGCATTTCGAGTCGTACCCTATTACAACATGTAGGCATTTCGAGTCGTACCCTATTACAGCATGTAGGCATTTCGAGTCGTACCCTATTACAGCATGTAGGCATTTCGAGTCGTACCCTATTACAGCATGTAGGCATTTCGAGTCGTACCCTATTACAGCATGTAGGCATTTCGAGTCGTACCCTATTACAGCACGTAGGCATTTCGAGTCGTACCCTATTACAGCACGTAGGCATTTCGAGTCGTACCCTATTACAGCACGTAGGCATTTCAAGTCGTACCCTATATTACAGCACGTAGGCATTTCAAGTCGTACCCTATTACAGCACGTAGGCATTTCGAGTCGTACCCTATTACAGCACGTAGGCATTTCGAGTCGTACCCTATTACAGCACGTAGGCATTTCGAGTCGTACCCTATTACAGCACGTAGGCATTTCGAGTCGTACCCTATTACAGCACGTAGGCATTTCGAGTCGTACCCTATTACAGCACGTAGGCATTTAGTGTACCCTATTGCAGCATCGTCATTTCGAGTCGTACCCTTACAGCACGTAGGCATTTCGAGTCGTACCCTATTACAGCACGTAGGCATTTCGAGTCGTACCCTATTACAGCACGTAGGCATTTCGAGTCGTACCCTATTACAGCACGTAGGCATTTCGAGTCGTACCCTATTACAGCACGTAGGCATTTCGAGTCGTACCCTATTACAGCACGTAGGCATTTCGAGTCGTTCCCTATTACAGCACGTAGGCATTTCGAGTCGTTCCCTATGAATTTCTTGCTTGTTTCTTGGCTAATATTTTTCCATTCTACATGACAAATTTCTTTTTAGTTCATGCCGGTTTTGCAGGTTACTTCTTTGAATTCTGCTTCATCTTTCTCCATAAATTTTCAATTGGATTGAGATCTGGAGATTTACTTGGTCATTTTCGAATGTCTATTAGAGCTTAACCATGAATTTGTAAGATTTGCAGTATGTTTAGGATTGTTCTCTTGTTGAAAAACCCAACTTAATTTTAAGCCCAGCGAATGTGCGTTCTGATGTAAATTTATTTCCAAAATATCCCTATAATATGCCCCATTCATTCTCACTTCTATTATTTCATTATTCCCTATACCTTTGGCACTAAAGCAATCCCAGATCCGTCTTTAAATTTTACTGTTTGGTTAGTATTCTTTATTGAATATTCAGTACCATTTCTTCCTCTAGACATTCATCAGTTCAATTTTCATTTTGTCTGACCAAAGTACATTTTCCCAAAATGCTGCTGGTTCAATACAATGCTTGTTTGCAAAATTCAGTCTAGCAAGAATGTGTTTTTGCTTAAATGGTTCTTTTCCTTGGAATCCTTGAAAAGATGATACATCGACAAAGTGAATAACTAATTATATCCATACTCACTTTTACTCCACTTACATTCAGTCTTCCCTGAAGTTCTATAAGTATAACTCGGGGCTTGTTGCCAACTTTTCTTGCCAATAATCTTGTCATACGTTCTGTTACCTTTCTAGAACAACCAGAGCTTTTGGGGGATGAATGGAGTGACATATCTTCCAGTGACAAACTATCGCACCAGTTGAACTCAATGGCATATTTAACTGACTAGATATCTTCCTATAACCTAGTTCATTTGTATAAAGGTCAACAATATGTTTACGAATGTCTTGATCAGTTATTTTACTTTCTCCATTTTGTCAATGTTTAAAGAATGACAGATAAAAAAAATGACGCAATATTTTTAATCATTACTAGAAGTAATCATAAAATTAATCTGGAATGTTTTACAAAACAACCACATCCTAATTTGAAACTTTTTAGTAAAATTTGAACACTTTCATCCAAAATATTGGCTTTTCTTTGTGGGATATCTTTTTGAAGTTTTTTTAAGAATTTGATTATTTGACTAAATACCTAAATATCTTCTACAAAGAGTAAAAGTTTAATGTAACTGTATCATAAATACATGGAAAAAAAAATTGTTTTTTGTAATGTGTTGTAAACTTCCATGTGGCACTGTATATGCAAAAGTATACTCACTTATAATCTGAGGAAAAGAACAATATGGTTAAATAAAAAAGACGAAAACTATATTTTGTCATCTGTGCGTTTTGTCCTGTGAAGGACTCAATCAATGCAATTTTTCATCTCTTTGCCTTAATCTATCATAGGATGAAACATGTAGGAAAAAAACCAAGTTTTTCTCGTGTTTTCTTTCTTTAACCATATCTATATTTGACTACATGGTTCTGTTGTCATTTCGCACTATCACGCGGTGTGACGTCATAGAACCGCATTGCAAATTTGCGAACTGTGTTTGTTATTTTTGGTAACTATTGCCATTGCCTAGTGGAGTTTTGTCAACACAAAATAAAATCATCGGTGATGGTGAATGTTATTGTGTTACCGTCTTAATAACCTCCCTGAAGATGGCTCATGTGAGCTGAAAGCTTAGAACCAAATTAATAAAAAATTATCTAAATGTTGGAGAATTTTTGTCTTTATTTTCAACTGAAATTAAAGCCAAAATATGATGTTTAGAACGGCTCATGATTAAACATAATAGACATTCATTGTTTCTCATATTTAACAGTATATGTTTAGAAAATTATTTGCTGCCTTGACTAAATTGAAATGAGATTTTATTAAGTGTGGATTGCTTTGATTTCTTGATTCCTGGTTAGCTTCCTCTCTTCAGGAAAAACTCAAATGTCCACATGCATGAACTGGAAGTTTGTTTGTGAACATCTATTACTAGCTAGGGAGATCTCTCTTGAATCTTCATTTCACTCTTACATGTCTCTCTCTCTCTCTCTACTAAACCTAGCTATATCTTTTTCCACTGTTCTCCTTCTCTTGACTGTCATGTGCTAGAGAGTATTTCAGATAATATAGATGAGAATTTCCAGCAGGCATAAAAGTAAGAAGCAGAGAGACAGTAGTTGTATAGTTTAGAGAGAACAGAAGAGACTTCAAGGGTACATTTTTTTTAAGACGATAGCTAGGATTTCGTCATCTCTGCTTGCCTTATGGGGGTCAAGTTTTGAAATTATTTTAGAGACCAGTGAGGAGGTTTGCTAGAAACAAGAGAGTACTGGATTGCTATGTGATGTCAGTTCTTCAATATGGCAGTGAATGCTGAACAATCTTATCGAAGATAAAGGAAAAACTTGAAGCAACTGAAATGTGGTGCCACAGAAACATGCTGGATATAAAGTCGGGGGCCAGTTCCATATTACAATCAATATATAAACTGACCCCTGACTTTGTGGTCATATCAGTTTCTATACATTTATATTCCTGAGATCCAAAAGCACAAGGATGCATTCAAGGAGCTGAGAAGAGTATTAAGAAACAGGACAATTTCACTAGAAACAAAAGAGGATTGCTATGTGATGTTGGTTCTTCAATGTGGCAGTGAATGCTGGACAATATCTTTGAAGATGAAGGAAAAACTTGAAGCAACTGAAATGGGGTTCTTTTACTCATTTGCTAATAGGTTTGTGTTCAGTGACTTCAGTGCCCATCATGCCAAGTGGTTGAAGCAGCCTGTCACCAATCTTACTGATGTCAAAATGCTGAACTTCTCAGTCGATCAGTGTCTCTTATGCAAATGGTAGATTTCCCTGCTCATTTCTCCAGTAACCTTGAAGGACATTCCTTCTCTTTTAGGATCTTTGCGATCTCTGACTCTTGCCATATCATGCAGCCTAGCCCTCTTGGCAACTCTGATCATGCTGTTGTGTCTGTAAATATCTTTTTTTTTTTTCTTTTTTTTTTTTTTTTTATAAGCATCTCACCCTAAGCAATGCAGAACTGCCAATGGTGTGCAGGAGGTTTACAGAATAGAGTGAAAGAGGAAAACAGGTCACAATAGGTGTTGAAGAATGGGTAAGAGAAGGACGGGTACATTGGTGTGAAGAGAGCTGCATAAGAGCATAGTATAAAATGAGAAGAAGGATGGGAATCAAGGAGACAAGAAATGACAGTTGATGTTGCATTTAAACTCTTGAAGATTGTTGCTATCAGGGAAACAAGAATACAAAAGGGAGTTCCATAGGCGGGAAGTGAGAGAAAAGAAGCTATTAGAGTAGAAGTTGTAGTTACACTTGATTGTTTTCACAGTAAAAGGGTGGGACCTTGTTGCCAGTCTAGTAGCACAAGTAAATTTGCATAGGGGTGGCACCAAGGAGCTAAGCTCATTGGAGCAGAATCCATGAAATTATTTATAGAAGAGACAGGGAAGCCACATTTTGTTGGTGAGAGAGACACTGGAGTCGAGCCACCAGGTCAGGATTGACTACATTGCAGATTCTTCTTTGGATCTTGTTGAGAACCCCAAGGTGAACAGCAGGGGTGCCCAACTAGAAATGACAGTAGTATGCAATGCATGGACAGATGGTAGATTTTTAAATGTGCATGATGGATTCAGAAGAGAACTTCCTGTACCGACACGGGGACCCAGCCGTCTTAGCAGTAGATTTAGCAATTCAATCTAGTTGTTTCACTTAAGGTCAGCCGAGAGAGTGAGCTGAAGAGGCACAGTATATTGCTCTCAAGGAGACTAATGTGATCCATGCTGATGGCGGGTAGGAAAGATTGTCTATGGTGATTGAAGGATAGCAGCTTTGTAAGCATTAAAGGTTATGGTCCATTCCATACCTCAGTTTATCACTGACTGGAGGTCTTTTTCGAGAGCAGCAGCAAGGTTTGTTTTGTCTGCATTGGCAGATTTCTTAGCAGTAACTGGTGTTGTCGTTAGCACAGATGTCTACTTGAAATCTTATTACATCAGGGAGATCATTGATAAAATCAGAAAAGGCGTAGGACCTAAGATAGAGCCTTGAGGGACATCTGTGTTCATATGATTGGATCTAGAAGCATGCCTGTTCAATAAGACCTTCATTACACAATTTGATAGGAATGATTTGATTAAGTCAAACAAACATCCAGATATTCCATAGCCCTATAACTTGTGCAGAAGGCCAGCATGCCAGGCCCTGTCAAATGCTTTGGAGATACCCAAGGCAATAGCTCTTGCCTTGCCATTTTTATCAAAAGCCTTGTATATGTATTCAGTGATGGTTGTTAGCATGTCAGTGGTAGACCTGGTGAAGTGGAAGCCATACTGTTTGTCAGAACGCGCAGTGGGTTATAAGTTGTTGAACTACTTTAGCATTGATGATAGCTTTGAATACTTTGCCAAAAATTGGTTGGAAGCTGATAGAATGGTAACTGGAGGGGGTTTGAGGATTCTCCAGAGTTCATAAAAACAGGAACCACAGATTAGTACTTCCAGCAGGCAGAAAAGCAAGAAGCTGGGACAGTAGTTGTATAGTTTGGAGAGGACAGAGGAGACTTCAGGGGCATATTTTTTAAGACGATTATTGGGATTCAATCATCTCTGCTCGCCTTATGGGGGTCAAGTTTTGAAATTATTTTAGAGACCAGTGAGCGGCTTTGCTAGAAACAAAGAAGAGTACTGGATTCCTATGTGATTTAAGTTCTTCAACATGGCAGTGAATATTCGACAATCTCATCAAAGATGAAGGAAAAACTAGAAGCAACTGAACTGTGGTTCTACAGAAGGATGCTGCAGATATCATGGATTTAGTATGTGAGCAATGATGAGGTTTTGGAAAGGATGGAAACAAAAAGGAAACTAATACTGAGTATCAGGAAGAGACAGCTAAAGTTCGTGGGACATGCAATGAGGAAGGAGGGCTCGGAGAACCTGATACTAACAGGCCAGATAGAAGTGGGGGGAAGAGACAGGTGAAAGCAGTGGATAACATATTTGAAGGACCTGATCAGGTGGATGACGGAACGAGGGTTGCATGATGTAATAGAAGAAAGCGTACTAAGAGCCACCAGGGATAGGGAGACTTGGAAAGCCATGATTGCCTACGTCCTGAGGGGACAAAGCACATAGAAGAAGAGGAGGGGTAATGTAAACATTGCTCAGTTGAACCTCAGTTCTAGGTGGGAAGTAGGATACCGATATTCCAAATGAACTAAGTGGGGAGTTGGAGGAGAATCTGCTGTGAGGACTCCACATCTTTTTTTTTTATTAAAGGAGAAGTTGAAGGTTTGCTGCCGTTTAGCACACTTTGCAGATCCGCCAGTAGTCTTTTGGAGTCAAACTTGCATGCTGCTATACACTGCTTCATTCTGTCGGCAAACAACAGCTTAGCATCATTGACGATCCTCTTACACTCATTGCAAGCAGAGGTAAATAGGTGCCTATTATAGTTAGATGCGTGGCTCCAATGAAGCCAGAATTAGTGGGCTATGGTAGCTGAATTGGCACGGGAGAACCAGGTTGGTAAATGGGGTCTTCCTGCCTGGGAGGAAAGAATTGATGTCAGCTTTCACCCTAGAGGAGACCTCAAAAGCACAGTCTTTAATGGAGAGACTAAACACTTTCTTTCAAGGAACATCCTACAGAAAATCTCATAGTTCCTCTCAGTTCGCCCTTTGATAGCAGTAAGAGATTCTGCTGGTCATAGGTTCATGGGGGAAGGGGAGTGGAGAGAGATACTAACAGAAACCGCAGTGGAATTAGTTGCCAAAAGTGCAAAGGAGCCGTAGATAGAAGTGAAGAAAAAATCTAGAAGAGAGGGTTGTCTTTCACATGTACCGAGGAAGCATGTGGGGGAAGTCTACCACTTGTGTGAGAGACTGGGTTATTGCATAGTTCAGGGTGTGGATGCTAGCAAGATCAGTAACAGTTTTCCAGCCAATTGGTATGGTGGGCATTGAGGTCACCGAACACAAATATGTTAGCAAACAGGTGCAAGGCAATAGCTTTATCTTTATTATCAGATATACTGTCCAGCAAGGAACAGTGGGGAGAGGAATGAAAGGATAGCTGAGTTTAGAAGAGTGAGACAGAGGCACATGTATGGATGGTCAGGAGATTCAAGAGAAACCTCCCTAGCCAGAGGGAGATGCTTGCTGACATAGACTCCCAGGCCATGCATATGGACGATGGAGTCCTTTATTAAAAAGGGGGTGGTAATCTGGGATTGAGAAATCAGAGGATGGGATTGTGGGTCTCAGGTTAGTTTTATTGGGAGCTAGGATGTCTGGGAACTTTTCGTGGAGGAAAGATTCTACACTGCAAAAATTGGTACGAATATCGTGGATGTTAGTGAAGGAAATGTTGGGGGGTTTAGAGGATTTTTTGTGAGGCTGGCTTCATATTGTATTTGTAAGTATTTATGAGTATTTATAGTTTTTTTTTCTCTCTCTCTCTCACTCTCACACACACACAAAATCCAGAAACTTCCTACTAGCAGAATATCTGTTATCAACAAGCAAACTGTGATTTCCATTGCAATGTCCCTTAGAACAAAAGGTTTTAGCCTCCTTGTTCAAGACCACTCTTCTGAGGTCTCCTCTTGAGCAAAAAGCTGGCATTGATGTTTTCTTCCAAGCAATAAAACTTCCAACTTAAATTTCCCTTGGTTCTCTCTTGCTTGCTTACTTGACTGCAACTGTTCACAGGAATCTTTTTGTTTGCTGATAGAATAAAAAACATCATATATTATCTTGCAAGTTCATTTCCAAAGAGTACTGGTCGCTCTGCAAGAATGTGCTGAGTCCCAACAAACTCCCTGGATTTCTCCTATATAATCGATTCAAAATCCTCATAGCTACAGCAGACAGTTGAATGCTTTACTTTCAAATTCTCTTGCAACTCAATACTTGACTTATTTGGAGTACCCACACTTGATTTTGTACCTAGAACAGAGGATCAAGTGAGTGATATAAACATAGCCCCATCTCAGACGTCATTTCTTAATTAGACTGTAATAAGGGGGAAGCAGAGGTGATGAAATGCACCTCCTGTCTTCTCCATACTCTATAGCTTCACTGTTAGAAAACCTCAACTGTAGTTTCTGTATTTATGAACTCTGGGAAGTCTGTTATGGGGAAACACACCTATTCCTCAGATAATGGACTCTCCCTCCTATATTAATAAGTTAACAGAAAGTTCTTTCTCTACCTATTTTCGAAAACGGACCTCAGCGACGCATACCTGCAAATACCGGTAGAGAAAGAACTTTCTGTTAACTCATATTAATATAGGAGGGAGAGTCCATTATCTGAGGAATAGGTGTGTTTTCCCATAACAAAGTCCTTTGACCCCTCTAACTATCGCCCAACAATTAACCTCTTACCACTTTTTGACAAGGTGTTCAAGGATCTCATCAATACTGAAGTAGTTGAGCATATTACTTTTCCAGACCTACTCTCTAACAAAAAATATGTCTTCTGCTTTGCGAGGTCAAAGGCCAATATGCCAACGGCCATCACAGAATATGTATACCATGCTCTTGATAAGATAGGTAAAGCTCAAGATGTTGCTCTGGATATCTTGAAAGCCCTTGACTGTATTTCATATGCTGGCCTTCTGCATAGGCTCTAGGGCTACAGTATCTTTGGACACTTGTTTGATTTAATCCAGTCATTAATATCAAATCATTAAATGAAGGTTATTTTGAATGGGCAAGCTTCTAGATCCTTTTATACAAATATGGGCATACCTCAAGGTTCTATCCTAGATTCAACACCTTTTCTGATGTCATCAAAGATCTTCCTGATGTAATCAGTTTCCAAGTAGGCCTCTATACAGATGACACCCCCATTTACTTCTGTCTTAATTGGAAATGTGCCCAGGCTGACAAAGTAAACTTGGCTGCCACTCTTCAATTGACCTTCAATCTGTGATGGACTGGGGTAGGTCAATTAAGAAACTGAATATTTTGAGAATTATGACAATTTTTTTTTTTTTTTTTTTAATTTGACAAAACAAAAGTTGTTTTAGTTTATTTTTTCAGTTGAATCAAATCTAAATCTAAACTTATTTATAAATGGAACTTTGTGTGTCTGTGCGTCCGTTACCTATAGACTCTGAAATGGCTGAACCGATTTTCTTGAAAATTTACACAGTTGTACTATAAGCGCCTGCAAGTGTTCTTAGCTAGGTTTTGTGTCAAGGTACCCCTGATAAATATCGAAAATCGGGTTATAGAAGAAGTGGTCCGATTTTAATCAAATTTGATACACTCATAGACAAAGACATAAGAAATGATATTCAGAAGTTTCAAGGTTGCAGTCCTTACAATAGTGCAGAAAATTGATTTTATATATATATATATATATATATATATATATATATATATATAAAAAAATAAAAGGCAAGATGTTTGTGTGTGTGTCTGTTTATCTGCCTTATGTCTGTATTTTTTTCAGCCTTTTATTTTACTTTTTGCTTCGGGTTTGGCTCTAAATAGGTATAATTGTAATTCTTAGTCTCAGCCATGATACCATTTACTCAGAGGACTTATTTAGCCTTCAAAATTCAGTTTACGACTAAAAAAAACTTATCTGATATCGATGCCAGGAAATCAAAATATGACCTACATCCATTCATTTTTCTTTTAGTCTACGGTTTCACTTTAACTAGAAACAACTATTGCTTTTTAGTATTTCGTGCCAACGTTCAAAGAGTCTAAGCTCCAGGACCATGAATTAGTTTTAAAGCTTTCATTACACCTGAGTAATGCCGGGCTATACGGCTAATATATATATATATATATATATATATATATATACACACACATACACATACACACACACACACACACACACACACACACTAGGTGCGATTGGTAAATTGTCGCACTTATTTTATTATTTCAAATATTCTTTAGGCTGAGTCTGTGCTTTAAAGCCAGGCTATACTGCTAGTTTAAAATAAAAATAGTATTTAAAGCTATGGCCAGCAAACTTCAATAGTTTCAGGTACATCAAGTAAGTTCAAATTAAAATGGACTAAAAAACCTTCTGGTAAAGTGACGTTGATGTCTATTTCATGCTACTGACAAATCCCACTGGCCATTGACAGTAGGAATAAGGATGTGAAAGAAAGAAAAGTAGAACTGGTAAAACCTATTTAAAAGAATATGTGCAATGTCTTGCTTTTCATAGGAAACATTAGTTGCATCTCTTGGATGCAGAGATGGGAATGTTACTGTGTCTTTTAAGATTTTATGTATCAGCCTGGTTTTAAAAAGATCCTTTTACTTAATGACAACCTCTTTTGATTTGTTTGTGCAGTTTAGATAGACTAGACTGAAAGAGGCTTTTACAGGCCAAGGCGAGGCAGGAAAGACCTGCATCTCTCTAAGATGCGAGTGATGTTTCTTTGTGTTTTAATGCCATGTTCCTTTTAGAATGTAGGCAATGATGGCTTTTACCAAAAACCCCTTTGTTTACAATGGTTAAGCTCGTGAAGTAGTTTTCAATTGCTTTCTCCAGAATTTTTCTTTTCAGACTGATTGCCATCCAAGACTAATAAACCAGTTTACTCAGCTAATTGACCTGTAGTTGGGAGAAAAGAACTGATTTCACGTTTTTCCCAAGAGCATATGTGGGAAAGTGAATGCAACAGGCTAGCTTGGAATTTAAACCTTGCTTGCTTCCACTTTCTTCACTGATGTTTTTTGCAGAACTTGCCATTTGTTTATAGAATTTGTCATTCTTCTGTATATTTGTCAGATTGTCACCTGAGTGGATGAAGAAGAGGTTTGTGATGATGGGTGAGAAGATGAGGAATCTACTCATCTCATAAAAATAATGGTAATATCCACCCAAGTGGATCAGAGTAAATAAAATTAAACTTGGATAAAAAATAACCCTAAAAAACAAAAGATTAATTTCTTTTTACCTATTTCTGAGAAATGGATGTTTTTTTTTTCTTGAATTTCTCAGTTTGCTTCTGGGAAGATTGATTTTTGGATTGGCAGTTGGAGGGTCATTTGATGATTGGTGAATATGATGCTGGAGCAGGATAGAAAGATGAGAAAGTGGAAGAAAAGCGCACCCCCCTAAACACACACACACACACACACACTAGTGATTTTATTAGGTTTATTCTAGTACCAGTTTAAACCTCCCACCCACTTTTGAATTTACAATCAGTTTAATTCTGTTGTGCATTCAAATAGACTCTTCATTATAGCTCTGTTGTAAAGTCGTTATTCAATTTACTGTTGCCTTTCAATCAGTTTGATTTGATTTTGAAATTTTTTTTTAATGGCATATCAATCTTTGTAGGTTATTTAATGCCAAAAAGGTGGGATTTTAAGGTTTTTTTTTTTTTTTTAATGTTTGGTTATAGTGAGAAGGTTGATTTAGTCAGATTTTGATGAAATGTTTTGTAATTTTTATTTCTTTTTAGAAAACTGAAGATGTCTTCTAGTTCAGTATGCAAAAATGTATTGCTGGTAATAATTTTTTTCCTTTAAAAAATGTATATTTTTCTATGAAAGTCTATTGGATGTGTGTTGTGGTGCAGTGAATATTGACTCAGAACAAAAGATCAGGGTGCTGAGTTCGAATTTCAGTTGAATTCCTTGCATTCACTTACGCACAAATACCCTTGGGAAAGGTGATAATCCGTCTCTTCTCTCCAGTTATGGGTTAAATAATAAGACAGATTGGGCTCTATAGCCTTGGATGGCAACCAGTCTACCGCAGAAAGTAATGTCAACGTACTGCGGGATAATCTTCTGCCCAGTCAGTCATGTCTCTTTCGAGACATGATCACCCAAAGCGTGTATCACATATGGCACTTAACTATTTTTATACTTTCATAGTATTTTGACCCCAGTTTGGGAGTTACCTATTTGCTGATAGCTGGGACCCTAATAGGTGCTACCACCCCAGGTTAGGGTGGACCTGGGAACAACAGCAATTAAGAGGTGGTTCCATGCTCCTCACAACCTCCTAATCAGATGCCTTGCTGCCGGATGCAGTTTACTGTCATACCCAGGACCCTTTATCAGTTTGAATATCTGGCCATCATTCTATGATAATGTTTCTTTGTTTTCTGACCATTCTCTGTAAAGACTACAGTCAATCAGAAGATTTTGAAATACTCAAACCCACCTGTCTGGTACCAATGAACATGCTGTGTTCAATGGCACTTAAATCCCTTTTCTTTCTTTCATGTTAATGCATCAAATTAAATTCAGAAGATTGGCAGGACCAGATTTAGAAGTTCGTAATCATTAAATTGAAGCCATCTCACGAACTGGTTAGAAAGTTACATAAATAATATTTTTCACAGGTACTTTGTGTGTAGAGAGAGATACTGTGCAGACATGAGAATCAACCCTGCATGGTGACAGTCATTCATGCCCCAATTGTGTCTTCAAAGAAATATACCCTCTAATATCAATCACTTTTCAGTCATAAACAAAGCATATTTATTTCCATTATCAAAATGTCATCTCAGAAATATAGACGACATATTTGTTCTAAATATAGATGCACAGAAATATACACAATACTGCACAATGATGTGTAAGTAAATACATGTATTGAAAGCTGTTTGCAGTAAGTCTTGCCATTTTGAAAACAAAGTTGCTCAATGAATGACTGCAATATATACACCTTATTTATATTTACCAAAATTGCACAAAAATATTTTAAAACTACTAAAATGTTAATTCAGTCAATGAAATTGTCATTAGTTTCACTCATGGCCTTTAGACAACTTCAGAATCTCCTGCAACTCTTCTGAACAGTCTCCTTGTTTAAGTTGGTATAGGTTGCCATAATCCTTGCCTTTAGTTCATCTTTGGTGTTACAAGAAATTTTGTTAGTTTATTGCTCAACTGTGCCTCATACATAATAATCATGAGGGCAAGTTCAATGGCCAGAGGTAAGGGGTAATGTGGTTACAAAAGTTGTCTGACACCCATGTCTTGTGTGGCATAGTGCAGAGTCCTGTTACTAGATATAGGGTCTTCCAGTAGTCACCCTCTTGGCCAAGAATAGCAGTATCCCTGTGTTGGGTCTGAGGCCCTCACCAACAAATCTGGGAGTTCTTTTCTCATCAGAACAATCAGTGAGTTTCCAAGTTTGCCATTCCTTTGTAATCACCATTTGACTCATCCGACTCTTTCTGAATCCTCTGCACTGTCCTCAGATTAACACTCAAACATGCTGAAATGTTTGTATT
This sequence comes from Ascarosepion bandense, assembly GCA_037127315.1. Lineage (NCBI taxonomy): Eukaryota > Metazoa > Mollusca > Cephalopoda > Sepiida > Sepiidae > Ascarosepion > Ascarosepion bandense. Next base: position 3,597,247 of record JBBBDQ010001500.1, read on the forward strand.
AGATCTTCTGCAATGAATGCCAAACAGTACAGAATACTGTTTCTAAATTTTGAATTGCATCAGGGTGTTCTTTTTCTTGCAGACTGTGCCCAACTGACCCCACTAGACAGTGTAGTTGACAAAATAAAAAAAACAAATGTGAACAAGCAAAATTAGAGATGTAAAATGGTGACAATTTACTCGTCAGATCCTTTATACAGATTGTTTTAGTGTTGGTCTTACTACGGATATTTTTGTTTGTTAATAGAATTTCAAATGATTTGTTGGTTTGAAGGACAACTTAGCACAACAGAGGAGTTTAAGAATAGTGAACGTGATGCTCATGGTTGGTAGGTAAAAAGTAAAACTCTTAATTAAAAATGAAATAAAACAAGATTCAAAAGGAGTAAATGTTATTTAATATTCCTTTTGATTTTGTTTTTCTAATGAGTTAACTGAATAATATTAAAGTTTATACAAATTATTCTCTTTTTTGCATATAGTCTATTTTTATGTATATATATTTAGCAAGGAATTCATCTAAACTTTACAGTTTAATCAATAACTCATGCAATGTGGTTCTGTAAAATTCTAATATTTAAAAACTGCAAAAATGTATACGCTTGTGCAACTCCCTCATCATGCGACAGTTTTAAAATTTTAATAAAAATACGCAAATAAGCCAAAAACAAAAAAAAAATTTAGATCATTTGTAAAAAATATATGAAAATTTTCATTTTAATTGTCACACTTCAAAATGGTTGCCAACTTTGTTGATCACTCTTCCAAATTTAATTTGTGCTAAGTGCATTTATTGTTTAGATTAAAAATTATTCTGATTGAAGTTCATTCAAAGAAAACAAGAATTTTGGTAAGTAGTCAAGCCTTTTGCTGAAAAGTGTCATATCTGAATAAAGTTTCACTGCTGACCTTTGAGTTTGAGCATAGATCACTAGAGAACATAGTTGACTTCATCTTGATGTAATTAGAGGAATTGTGCTGCTGGGATCACATGACATTGTAAAAATAATAATATATATATATATATATATATATATATATATATATATTCAAATACTTTAATCCAAGCAGAAAAAGCAGGAAGGTAAATTCTAAAAACTCGATCCTAATACTAAATTTTTTTTAATTAATACTAAAATTTTTTTAAGATTAAAAAATGACACAGGAAGAGAGCTCCATGTAATAAAATATTACAGAGCAAATATAAATTAAATAGGATTTATTCAAAGATGTTGTATGTACATTTCGACATGAAATCCCCACAGGGGATAACGCATCACCTCAGCAACGAAAAAAAATCTTTCTGAAACTGGAGAAAAAAATTTTTTTCTTCTCCAGTTTCAGAAAGTTTTTTTTTCATTGCTGAGGTGATGCGTTATCCCCCTGTGGGGATTTCATGTCGAAATGTACATACAACATCTTTGAATAAATCCTGTTTAATTTATATATATATATATATATATATATATATATATATATATAGCCTGAGATTTCACTTGCCCGATTAACTCAGTTGATTAATCACTTAATTGGGCGATTAATGTTTATTGCTTTATTCGCCTGCGGTTGATTAGAAATCTCGCAATGAAACATGTCTCTTTAAATATAGAAAAAGGAAATCTGATTCCTTTTACAATCCAAAAGTATACCATTGAAGATTCACAAGTTACTTAGAATGACCTACAATGACATTATTGAAATCTTGGGTTTTATGCATGGTGCCTGATCTCGCTTTTATCATCCCGGTTAGCATAAACATTCGTTTAATTAATGCTTCCAGAGTGGAGCTGAAATATTTCTGTCGCCCAGATTAAAGACTCTCACAGATTTTTAGAAACTCATTTGAAAAAATATCATCCTTCATTTAAGATTCACACTGTTTATGTAAGGCAACTATTAAGAATATGAAGTCAGGCGAGTAAATTTTCCCTCACTGTCAATTGCCGGTCGAGTGATTTCTTTTTCAAATCTCAAAGGCTATATATATATATATATATATATATATATATATATATTTTTTTTTTTTCTTTTTTTTGAAAGTGTTATTTCTAGTATATATGACTTTACAAAAAAGGCTTCAGTTGAAGTTTTATAAGCAGCTGATATGCTACTAATTTGTTTGGTGGAGAAATATAAAAAAATTAGAACAAATGAATTTTCATATAATTTTGTTACTGAATAAATTTGCCATTTGTAAATATCTAGTTATTAAACAAACTTAAAAATTGTCTTTAGAAGTCACACCAAGAGTTTGAATATCCTGGGCATGACGGTAAATGACATCCGGCAGCAAGGCCTCTGATTAGGAGATTGTGAGGAGCATGGAACCGCTTCTTAATTTCTGTTGTTCCTAGGTCCACTCTGACTTAGTGGTAGCACCTGTTAGGGTCTCAGCTATGGGCAAATAGTTAACTCCCAAAGTGGGGTCAAAACACAATGAAAGTATAAAAATACACTTTTATAGAAATACATATACATAAAAATAGACTTGTATAAAAAAAAATATATATACATTTTTGAAGAAAATTTTTTTTCTTTTTTTTGAAGAAAAAAAATTATTCTCAGCAAAACATTTTGAATACAAAACTAGAAGACATTTTCAGTTTTCTAAAATAAAAAAAGAATCAAAAAATTTTCATTAAAATTTGACTAAATCAAATCAACCAAACATTAAAAAAAAAAACTTCAAACCCCCACCTTTTTAGCATTAAATAACCCACAGAAGTTGATACGCCATTAAATAAAATTTAAACTCAAACCCAAGAGTTTGAACCTTAAAGTATAGTGGTGGATAACACAAGTTCCAGAAATATGTTTACCTTCAGTATCCTCAGTGAAGAAATTAAAAAATGAAAACATGAAAGCATAGCACATGAAGGGAACTTCAATTGTCAATCGAGAGATCAAGGCAGTAGAACTTGTCGAAATCATCATCCATAGCTAAGGGTGGTCAGGATTGGAGACGAACTCACTCCTATGTGAGGACTACAAAACCCAATGAGAGGCATTGGAATTACAAAAGCTTCTCATAGATGACATCTTCTATCCCCAATGAATTTATTGTTTTGGCCTTACCACTATTTTGGTGGAGGGATATTTTTGAGGAAGTATACCTGGAATGACTAATGGTTCAAAGTTGCACGTAAAACAGAGCTATGAACCACTGAGTGCCAACTGGGTATTTATAAGTCAAAGTTCAGTCAGTCAGTTAAGTGCCATACATGAAATACACTTGGGCGATCATGTCTCGAAAGAGACATGACTGACTGGGCAGAAGTTTATCTCGCAATAGGTTGCCATTGCTTTCTAAAGTTATAGCTTTTCTTAGATTCTATAGTTGCTTACCGGTGTGTTTTTTCTTTTTTTTTAAACTTAAAACAAACTGTTCCTTCAGAAGTGAAATATCACCCAGCTGCTTTGAGCTAATTTTATAGCAGCCTGTCTTTATAAAGATCTAACACAGTACAATGAATGTTACTGCATTACAATTCTATTACCCATGTCAAAATCAGCCTTTATCCCTTGTAGTTTTATTTTCTATGCATGTTTAGATATAGGGGATATATTAAAATCCACTTTTATCTGATATAAAAATTCAATTGTTTGATTTCAAACAATGATTGCAATCTGACAAAATAAAATAACTTTTTGCTTTATCAAGAATTTCATTGGTAGAGGAAATTTCACTTTGGAGTTTGGATCAATCTTATTCTTGAGCTTTGAAAAAAAAAGATTAAATATATTTAATTTCTCTAATAATAAAGTTTAATGTACAGATTTATTTTCAAGTGGTTGTTTTTTGAAATGTGATTCTTTTCCCTATCAAACGTGTGTGTATGTATGTATATATATATATATATATATATATATATACACACACACACACACAATAAAACCCTCTTCATTGGGGAAATATTACAATCCTATTAACTGAATAATACAGTCTTTTAAGAACTGAAATCTAATTTTTGTAGATTGACTTTCTTAATTCAATTTTTTTTCTTTCTTATTAAATTTTTAGCTTAAAAAAATCGTTCAATTGAATCAGTTAACACATTTTAAAATTTTAGACAAAAATCTAAATTTTAAAAATTTTATCTAAATTTTTTATCTATCAAATATTGGAAACTCATTTTATATGCAAAAGAATCAATAAAATTGCTTTCTTTTTATTCTCTTGTCTGGTTTCATTAATTTGTCTGTAATGATAAAAAAATGCTTTTAAGTGAAAGATTGTCTTTTTGATCCTGACTTCTGATAATGAAACTCGTAGAATTTGTTCTAGTCTTCATTTGCCTTCCTTGAGAAAAATTCATTACATATCTGCTGAAAACACATCTTGCAAGTTGTCTGATATTTAACTGCAACAGAAATGAACCTCTATGGCAACGTCAATATCATTTGGTCATCACAACACCAACCAATCTGATTTGTAAGAGGTTACTTAACATTACATGGTATCCTCTATAAAAGGGGCTATGACTGACTTGTAGAATATTTCTTTTCGAAATTAAATATCTAATATTTTAAGGTTTAGTTAAGTTGCATTGTTTTTGCTCACACATTCACTTTATGAAACCTAATATCACCTCACCAGAGCCTGTTTTTTGTTTCCTATATCATGGCTTGCTATTGGTTTAAAAACAACTCTTTAATTATGATTGATTCAAATGTGTTTAGGTGTTATGCTTGTGATGCTGTAAATACGTGGACTATTTATCACCAATGTGCATTCTTGTTGAAATTAGCTTGGCCATTTCCAAATGGAAATTACATGAACTATATCAAAGCCAGCTGTCTTTTATGCTGGTATAATTTAGGTTTCTGAAGCAACAAATTGTTTGTTAATATGAAATGGGGGAATATTGTATATGTTCTTTCAAGAGGCTCTTATTTCTGACCTCCAATTGCTACAAAAGCAAAATATTAACTGAAAAATCTCTTGTTCATTTATAACCTTGTCAGGTCAAGACTTTTATACAGATGCCATGCATTGATGCCAAACTTGTTCAGAAATAACTAAACTCTCAGTTGTGTAGATCCACTTTTTTAGATTGATGATTGAAAATAGCTTCCAGCAAATGAATCCTGTAGGTTCTAGCAAGGACCATCTTCCTTCAAAACTTGTGAACTGGTATTCCAGAATCAAAACGGACTGTATGAAAATATCACAAACCACATGACTTGGGAAGTTTTCCCCAGCAGTAACAACTAAAATGAATAACACATGTAACACAAAGAGAAAACGACATGG